>JAENPR010001931.1:0-93849 GCA_018135685.1 Themeda triandra | reverse complement strand
CGGCCCAGGCCACGACATGGCTCTACTCTCGATCGGTGAACCAGGAGGGGGACGCTCGTCACCCCCACGCACTGGTGGGATCGCGCGCCGACCGCGCCACCACGGCTCTCCACCATGTCGCCGACACCACCAGCATCAGCATCATAGCCCGCAGGCACAGAGCCTCGAGCACCCTGCTCGTGTGCCCTCCCAGCCAGACGCCACGACGCACCCAGCCGGGATGCCAAGTGTGCGGCAGGAGGTGGCACATGGACAGGGAGTCCTTGACGTGGACCCTGGCTTCACGTTCGCCATGCGTTCGTCGAGAGAGCCCGGCGTGGCACCTCGAGCGCGCGCACGGCCGACGTCGCCCAACCTATTGCCGCACGGGCTCTACCAAGCTCGTCGCAGGCTCCCGTTTGGGCTTACCAACGCCGCCACCACGTATGCCAACGAGATCCGGTCAGTCATGGGACCGCAGGAGGAGAGCCCCGGCCCCCTCCTGCGTGCCACCATGGACTTGGGGATTGTATGGCCGGTGTCAGTAGACTGCGGGTTTGACAGAGCACCTGGCTCGCAACGCCGCAACACGGTCGGGGATATGCGCCGCTGGATCGAGGAGGAGAGCACGGGGAGGGCCCCGGACGCCCGTCCCGCCGCTAACCCGGCCCGATGACTCGACTCGGGTGCTATGACCCGGCTCGGGGCGAGTGTTTTCATCTCAACGACGACGTCCCGTCGGATGAGGAGACCAGATGGCGCCGCCATGGCCGTTCCTCGCAGCCTAACCGGCGACGTGACCCAGCCGTCGAAACGTCGGCGCTGGAGCCCCGCAGTGATCGAGCCGCGTGGACCGCCACCACAAGCCCAAGACAATCGACGACCAAGACGATGCTCCAGCGGCACAATGGGCCCGGGCTCAGGGAGATCGAGGCCAAGATGAATGAGGAACGCGCAACTGGGCCGCCCAAGCGCGCGCTGGAGCGTAACCACCCACCCCCTCCTCGAGCTCTTGGCGCTCGAGGAAAGGCACGGACGCCTTCAACCGCATCGTCAACGACGGCGACCGGAAGCGCCACCCGAGCCCCCACTTCCCTCGAGCAAGCTAATGTACTCGCGGCGCCTATGCTATCGGGACATGCGGCGCGCTCGAATCCGCACGCATTGCGGATACGAGATGAGATCCAAGGGCTCCTCCAAGTCGCAGCCCGTCCGCCACGCCGAGAGCTCAGCCTCGAGACCGGAGGCAGCCCTGCAACCACCATGACACGAGCGGGAGGGTTCCGTCCACCAAGAGGCACCCTCGAGATGGTAGAGCCCCCGCTCGAGAACGTATCATCGACAACCGTGCACCCCAAGATGCGCGTCATGACATCAACGACAACCGACGACGCAAGGCTGCGGGTGCCGAGGACCGTGGCTACAAGGCCCATCAAGGGGGGCGCTTACGACGGGGCCGAGGACCGGGCTGGCTCCCGAGCCGCGGCCTCGAGTCTTCGGCCGAGCTATCCGCAACACGCCATTGCCAAACCCGTTTGACCCCCACGAGCGTGGTCAAATACAACGGCGAGACCAAGCCGAGCTCGTCGGCCGACTTCCGCCGGCCCCGCCACGGAGGGCTCGAGAGGATAAGGCAATCATACGCCAACTCCCCGTTTCTCTCGACACCACTCGACGGTGGCTCGAGGAGCTTCCCCATCGGGATCTACGATCGGGCCGACTCCGGTCCGTGATTTTCGAGGGGAACTTCAAAGGCACATACATCCGACCCGGCAACTCGTGGATCTCCGAATCGCAAGCAAAATACCTCGGAATCTCTCCCCTCGGACTTTGCTCGACGTTTCTCAAAACCGCGCACCGAGCCGCCACACATTCCCATCACGACGTCATCTTGGCGTTCGTCTCGAGCACCACTTGCAAAGAGCTCGTGCGGGAGCTTGGGGCGCACCGCCCAAAGACGGTGAACGAGCTCATGGACGTCGTCGCCGACTACGCCGCGGCGACGAGGCCGTGGGGCCTTCTTTTGGTGGAGCCGGGAACAAGCCCGCACCGTCCCCGAGGAGGCGGTGAGGGCTCGAGCAAGGCCCGAAGAAGAACGGGAAGAAGAAGAAAGGCAACCGCAAGGCAAGCGCGGGCGTGGAAGACGAGGCGGCCGCGACGAGCGCAAGAAGCATAGACCCCTCCGGATGGGGGCGTCTTCGACAAGATGCCGGGCGACCGCCCGTACCACAAGGAACCGGTCAAACATAACCTCGAGGACTGCCGTATGCTTCGAGGCTACTTCAAGAAGTTTGGCATTGACAAGGACGATGGCAAGAAGGATAAGGGTGGCGAGGACCGAGCCAACGACAATGACGACGATGGGTATCCGCCCATCACCGAGGGCTACATGATCTACGGCGGCCCGACCACCCAGATGACACGTCGAGAGCGGAAGGCCGAGCGCAGGGAGGTCTTCGCCATGAGACCCGCCACGCCTCAATTCCTCGACTGGTCGGATGCTCCCATCACGTTCGACCGTGATGATCATCCAGACCACGTCACGAATCCCGGCTCGTACCCTCTCGTCGTCGCCCCGATCATCCTCAACGCCCGCTTCACCAAAGTTCTCATGGATGGAGGCAGCAGCCTCAACATCGTCTACATGGAGACCCTCACGTTGCTCGGCCTCACAAGAGCTGACCTCCAGCCGAGCGCCGGGGGCTTCCACGGAGTAGTCCCTGGCAAGAAAGCACTCACGATCGGCCGCATCAACCTCCCCGTCGTCTTTGGGACACGCTCGAACTTTCGTCGAGAGGTCTTAACTTTCGACGTGCCCGCCGAGGGACGTATCATGCCATCCCCGGGCGGTGCCGTGCTACACCAAGTTCATGGCGATCCCGCCTATGCCTACCTCAAGCTCAAGATGCCGGGACCAAAGGAGTCATCACCGTCAACTCCACGTACGAGCACGCCTACCACCGCGATGTGGAGTCGAGTACGGGGAATCACTGACAAACGTGTTGGGAACATCCGAAGACCTAGCCATAATGCTCGATCACATGGCGGCCGAGGCCTCGCTCCAACACCCAAGCGACAGCCGCAACTTCGAGCCCGGGCCGAAGACACCAAGAAGATCCCGCTCGATCCAACCTCCTCTGGAGAAGACGCCGATCATCGCCGCCCCTCGACAAAGAAATAGAGGGCGTGCTCGTCGACTTTCTCCGCGCAAACGCCGACATGTTTGCGTGGAGTCCTCGGACATGCCCGGCATACCGAGGATGTCGCCGAGCACGCCTTGAGATCCGTCCCGGTCGAGACTGTCAAGCAACGCCTGCGCCGCTTCGGGACGAGGAAAGCGCAGGATCATCCGCGAGGAGGTCGAGAAGCTCGAGAGGCGGATTCATCAAGGAGGTACATCATCCCGAGTGGTTAGCTAATCCCGTATTAGTAGAGAAAAAGAATGGAAAAATGAGGATGTGCGTAGACTACACTAGTTTGAATAAAGCATGTCCCAAAGTCCCATTTCCGTTACCTCGAATAGATCAAATCATTGATTCCACTGCGGGTTGTGAAGTACTTTTCTTTCTCGACGCCTACTCTGGCTACCACCAAATCAAAATGAAGGAGTCCGACCAGCTCGCGACTTCATTCATCACCCCCATGGGCATGTATTGTTATGTCACAATGCCTTTCGGCCTTCGAAATGCCGGGGCAACATATCAGCGCTGCATGCTCCATGTCTTCGAGAAACATATAGGAGAGACCGTCGAGGCCTACGTCGATGACATCGTTGTCAAGAATCGAAAAGTAGAAAACCTTGTCGAGGACCTCAAGCTGACGTTTGGTTGCCTCCGGGCTAAGAACATCAAGCTGAATCCGGAGAAGTGTGTCTTTGGTGTGCCTCGAGGCATGTTGTTAGGCTATATCGTCTCCCAGCGCGGCATCGAGGCCAATCCCGAGAAGGTCGCGGCCATCATGAGAATGGGGCCAATTCGAGACCTAAAAGGGTGCAAAGATCACCGGATGCCTAGCCGCACTCGGTCGGTTCATCGCGCGCTGGGAGAAAAGCCTTGCCTCCGTACGCTCCTCGAAAATCCGAGCACTTTGCATGGACACCGGCGCGTAGAGAGGCCCTTTCAAAACTAAAGAGCATGCTCACATCTCCTCCGTGCTCGTGCCGCTCGACCAGCTCGAGACGGCATACCCGCCGAATCCCTCCTCCTCTATGTTGCCGCAACCACTCGTGTGGTTAGCACGATCATAGTGGTCGAGAGGCGAGGAAGAGGGGCACGCGCTCCCCGTCCGGCGGCTCGTGTATTTCATCGCTGAGGTGCTCTCGCATGCCAAAGTTCGATACCCCCATATCCAAAAGCTGCTCTGCGATCGTGCTCACCCGTCAAAAACTCCAAAGACTACTTTCTTAGCCACCCTAAGTGACGGTGGTAACATCATTCCCACTTGGGGAAATTATCCGAACCGGGAAGTCGTGGGTCGAATCGCCAAGTGGCCTGGCCGAGCTCATGGGCGAGACCATCACGTACGCCCCACGGAAGGCTATCAAATCCCAAGTACTGGCTGACTTTGTCGCTGAGTGGACCGACGTCCAACTCCCCCCAGTCCAGATCCAGGCCGAGCTGTGGACCATGTATTTCGACGGGTCACTTATGAAGACAGGAGCAGGCGCGGGCTTGCTCTTCATCTCACCCCTCGGAGTACACATGCGTTACGTGGTACGCATCCACTTTGCCGCCTCGAACAACATGGCAGAGTATGAGGCGCTCGTTGCCGGGTTGCGCGTTGCCATCGAGCTCGGGGTCCGACACCTCGATGCTCGAGGCGACTCGCAGCTCGTTATCGACCAAGTAATGAAAGCCTCGAGCTGCCATGATGAAAAAATGGAAGCGTACTGCAATGAGGTGCGCAAGTTGGAAGCCAGCTTCCATGGTCTCGAGCTCAACCACATCCCAAGGCGTTTCAACGAGGCTGCGGATGAGCTGGCCAAGATCGCTTCATCTCGAGCGCCGCTACCCCCAGACGTCTTCTCGAAAGATCTCCACGAGCCATCCGTGAAGGGGACTCGGGGGGCAGACTGACGGCCCGTTGAGCTCAGCTCCTACGACCGAACCCCGACGGGGCCACGGTCATGGAGATCGACCGAGTTACGAGCCCACCAATGGACTGGCGTGCACCATTCCTCGAGTACCTCATTCGAGGGGAGTTACCGGAAGATCGAACGGAGGCGAGGCGACTAGCTCGTCGAGCCAAAACTTACGTTCTTTACGGGGACGACGGAGAGCTCTACCGCCGGAGCCCAACTGGTGTACTCCAACGGTGCATCTCGATCGAGGAAGGCAGGAGATCGCCGTAGACATGCACTCGGGGGCTTGTGGCCACCATGCTGCGCCAAGAACCCTTGTCGGGAACGCATTCCGTCGAGGCTTTTACTGGCCCACTGCAACTGCTGACGCCATCAAGCTTGTTCGAGCGTGTGAGGGATGTCAATTCTACGCCAAGCAAACGCATCTCCCAAAGACACGCACTCCGGATGATCCCCTCACATGGCCATTTGCGGTCTAGGGGCTCGATCCGGCCGGACCCCAAAAGACGACGGAGGCCACACCCACTTGCTCGTGGCCATCGATAAGTTCACCAAGTGGATCAAGGCCAAGCCCATCACTAACATCCGCTCGGAGCGAGCGGTCGAGTTCTTCACCGACATCATCCATCGCTTTGGAGTCCCCAACGTCATCATTACTGACAATGGCACCCAGTTCACAGGCAAAAAGTTCTTGGACTTCTGCGATCGGAACCACATCCGTGTGAACTGGTCGGCAGTCGCCTACCCTCGAACTAATGGCCAAGTCGAGCGCGCAAATGGCATGATCTTGCAAGGCCTAAAGCCAAGAATTTTCAAACGCTTGAACAAACATGGCAACAAGTGGGTAACTGAACTCCCATATGTCCTGTGGAGTCTGCGAACAACCGAGAGTCGAGCCACGGGGTTCACCCCGTTCTTCTTGGTCTATGGGTCTGAGGCCGTCCTCCCCACTGACCTCGAGTACGGGTCCCCTCGACTCAAGGCCTACAACGAGCAGACTAATCAGGAAAGGCTGACAAACGCCATCGACCAAGCGGAAGAGGCTCGAGACACGGCGCTCCTACACTCTGCGCGCTACCAACAGAAGCTACGGCAATATCACGAAAAGAATGTGCGCAAGAGGGATTTCAAGGTCGGCGATCTCGTGCTCCGTCGACGCCAAGATAACAAGGGGCGCCACAAGCTGACTCCTCCCTGGGAAGGTCCGTTCATCGTGGTCAAGGTGCTAAAGCCGGGGACGTACAAGTTAGCCGACGAAAAGGCTCGACCCTCACCAACGCGTGAACATCGAACAGCCTACGTCGCTTTTTCACCTAGGCCTCGATGCCTTGTACATATTTCGTTTAAATTATACCGCTAGTATGAATAAATAAGTCGGTTTCCTACTTTTTGTTCATACGCAAGGTGGGCTCGACTTTGTTTCCACAAAGTCAAGCCCCTCGGGGCTAGACAGGGGGAACCCCCCTGAAGTCCTCGAAAAGACGCACCTAGTTTTTTCGAAAACAACGCTCGATGTGTTCTCTCCCCTCCTCGCCTCGAAATTTTTCGTAAGACTAAGTGTTTGCGTCACCTCGAGCTCACCGAGTCGACGATCGAGCACAAGGCTTCCCACGCTTCCGAGCTACGGCACTTAACTCATCCCCTCTCGAAGTAGTTCGAGCACACAACACTTAGCTAAAACAAAGTAAAGGCAGGAAGTGGAGAATAATATCGAGCGCAAAGGAAAAATTAGAGCATAACGATTATAAACATCCGAGTATTACAGTTCAAGGCCACTTGGGCCACTTTCATAACCAAAAAATACTTGTCTTCTTACTAGGGCCTTGTTGCCCAGATTTCGGCTCGCAGCCGGCTAAAGATTACTCCACATTAGGCGGAAGGACTTCTCGCGACGAGACGCCTCCAAGAAGGGCGCCCGGTTCCTCCGCCTCGGCCTTGAGCCGCTCGATCCGGGGGTTGACCCCTCCTTCTTGCTCGCCCTCGACGTAGGTGAAGCCGCTCGCAACGGCCTCCATCCCGCCCGGCGTCCTCCTCGAGACGCTGAATCCCGAGTAGAAGATGGCCATCGTCCGGCGCGCAGCAAAAACAAGGGCCTCCTGGATTCGACCCCGCAGAGAGGCGCCGAACTCACGGACCCGGCTAGCATAGCTCTGGCCAGCATCCGGCCCCTCGACGTCCACCACCGGCGGGAAGCCCCACTTGGCGCTGAGGGTGTCAATGGCGCCGGTGATGTGGGCCTTGGCTGAGAGCGCGCGGTCGGCCCGGCCGCGTGGGTTGACTTTGCATACTCACGCGTCCGCCAGTCCGCCTCCAAACTCCGAAAAGGACCACAAGAATCAAGTACTCAATCAAGTACTCGAGCAACACATATGGATCACAAAAAAAAGGGACTAAAAGACTCGAGCACTTACCGGTGCAGCGGGTCGAGAGCTCAGCCTCTTTTCTCCGGAAGGCGCGCTCGATGTCGCGTTTCTCCACGCGCAGCTCCTCAAGAGCCTTGCCGGCGCCCTGGATGGCGAGGTCCTTGTCCGTCACCACTTGACGGAAGTTGGCCACCTCCGTTTGGAGACCGCTCACCCGCTCCTTCTCCGCCTCGAGCGCACTCGAGAGAGCCTCCTTCTCGGCAGCCTCCCGGGTGACCGTTGCCTGGAGCTCCTTCACATAGGCCTCAACACCGGCCTTCTCTTTCTGGAGCTGCTCCATGTCCCGGCATTTGGCCCGGTAGCTCTGCAGCGCCGTAGCCGCATCCTTCTTAAGCTGCTCGAAAACTTCGTGCAGGCTACGCGTACTTCGATGGGCGGCATCCACCTCCCCGCGCGGCTCGGGCAAGCTTCTCGTCCGCCTCCAGGCCACCTCGGCCCTCGCGCCACTCGAGCAAGCTCTTCCCCGAGCCTTCTTGGCGTCCTCCTTGGCGGCGTCCAAGGCGGCATTGGCATCTCGGAGGAGCCGAGCAAAGCGGTGCCGCCGCCCTCGCATCTTGCCCCATCCGCACATACCGCCGGATCTCGTGCTCGCTTCTTGCGTGGCACGGATGTGCACGGATTTGGCATAGGAGCGACTCTGCGTCGCCTGAACCTCGAAAGGGAAATGTTAAAACATGGAACGCGATAAACTAAAAGGGGAAGCAACCGAACTCGAGGGCACTCACAGAATGAAGCCGGGGCATGTCCTCTGAGACGAGCGTCAGAGCAGTCTTCAAAGCGCCCGAGCCACCGCCGGCGCTCCGGCCTCCACGTGCGCCTCGAGCTCCTTCGATCATTCATCACGATCGGAGGAGCCTCGTGGTCAAGGGGTCGGAGAGCACTAGCGGCGGCCTCTCCCAAAGAGGGAACTCCTCCCGCATCTCCTTGTCACCGAGGAGCGGAGTCTCCTCACCGCCTCCAGTCGACGTCCGCCGTCACCACCCGCCGCCCAGGGTAGGCGGGCGTTGCGGGCCGACTCCGGAAGAGGACGCCTCTGGGCGAGCGCCCCGCCTCGATACGCCTCCGCTCCTCGATGGAGACGTCGGTGGGCTCGGTGGGACCAAGGCCGACCGACCGCATGTGGCTGTCGACGATGGCGGCGGCCGTCCGCCTCCTTGGGCCTCCTCCCACCGACGCGTCGGTCATGACCTCAAACCTCACCTCGCCCGTCTCCGAGTCGGGCACGAGGTAAGGCACCGGTCCCCCGACAAATGCGCAGAGGCTGCGCGCACTGGTACGGCGCCGGATGGAGCTCTTGCTCGACGTCTCGGCGCCATCACCATCCGTGGTGGAGGGCTCTTGCACCGCCGGATCCGCCGCTGCTCCACCCGCCGCCGCCCGCTCCGCTTCCGCTGATGCTCCGCCGACCGTGGCGGTAGGCCGCACCGCCGCTCCGCCGTCGCTGCTCCACCGGCTCCACCGCCCTCTCCTCTTCTTGCGCGGCGGCAGGGCGCTCCTCGAGCGCCCCCTCTCGAGCGGCGGCTTGGGCCTCCCCCTCCTCGACCCGCTGCCCGGCTGAGGACTCAACCTCCACATCCCGAGGAGGGGTTGAGGCTCGGCTCGGCTGAGGCTCAGGCACCGGTCCCGCCTCCTGCATCACCACATCTCCCATCGGCCGATCGGTGGCTGCCGACGTCCCCACCTCCTCCTCCTCCCTGCGCTCCTCCTCGAGCTGGCGCAGGCCGATTGGCCAGGAGGACTTGGCGCCCGAGCTCGGACTCTCATCGAGCGTGATGGGTTGCTGCTCCGATCCAGCCCCCGTCGCCGGGATAGAAGCCGCCGGCTCTGGCGCCATCGCCCCTTGGTCGCCCGCCGCCGCGTCACCCAGCGCGCCTGACGACGTCGGGGTCTCGAGCGGGAGGGCAGTCGAGGCCGTGGTGGTGGTGGTGTCCTCCTCCCCCGTGGCCTTGGTCACGGCCCCGCACTTGCACGAGACGCAGCCGCCGTCGGCCTCCCACGCCTAAGTGCATCCTTGGCCCGCTCCAACCAAATAGGAGTAGAGGAGGGAGAGTCACTCCACCTCGGCATCGACGGGGTGCCGCTCGACCCTCCTGCGGTCCTTAGCCTCTTAGTAGGCACCAGGAGGGGGAGGGATGGTAAGGTCTGCAGGGAACGCTTAGTCCTGGAAGAAAGAGAAAAAAAAAAATTTCACTGAGACAAAGTACTCATACACGAACAAAACAGTGTAATAAGGGATAAGTCGACCGTAAGACTTACCCCGCGATCGAGGTGGCTCGCCCGAACCGCCCGCCTGCTCGGGCGCGGGGGCCGCCGAGCCTCGCCGCCCTCGAGTCGCTCGAGGACTCAGGGGGCCTCGAGCCCGCCGCTTGCGCCGCTCGGGGGCTTTGAGACCCCGGCGGCCGCCCGCGTTCCAGCCGACTCCTTGGCCGGATCGGGCACGGAGTCCCTTGCGGGATCCTGGGTTCTGCGGGTCGAGGTCCGCTCGGCCGCGGTCGCCGGAAGGAGCCCGGCGTTGCTCACCGGGCCGCGCAGAACTTGAAGTGCGCACATTTGCGGCCTCATCCCGCGGTGTGCGCGCCGTTGAAGATGAATGGTGGCGGGAGGAAGATTCCCGCTGCGAGACGGCGCCCCGCCCGCCATGGCTAGAGGACGGGCGACTCCTCCCGCCGCCCGCTTGAGCCGGCGACGACGAGCGAGCGCGGCGGCCGGAGTGTTGAGACGCCCCACCCCGCCCTTGCTTGGGCCGGCGACGGCGCGGAGCACCGCGGCTTGACGACTCCTCCCCGCTCGCCGGCCGAACCGGCGACGAGTCGTCGCGCGAGAGGCTCGGCGCCAAAGTTGGCTCCCCACGCGAGAGCGAGGAGGCGTCGTGGCTCGAGCGGCGGTGACGTCATCGGCGTCGGCCGCCTCGTCATCCTCATCATCATCGTCCTCGTCCTCGTCGCTCGACTCGAGACTAGGGCTCCAGTCGGTTGGGTCCGCCGCCAGACGTATTTCACGCTCCCGGCGGCGCCTAGCCTTACGCTTCTCCTTATCCTCTAGCGCGCGGGCTTTCTGCGCCTTTTCCTCCCTCCTCGAGACAACGGCGGTATGTGCTCGTTCGCCCCTCAGGCGTCTTACCTCACGGTCGGGCGCGTCCTCCTTCACTGGGGGCCTCGACTCCGCGTGGTCGTTGATATTCTGAAAAGAAGAAGAGCAGGCCTCGATAAGGATCGCTCGAGTAACAACGAAAGAGGGTCTCGAGAAAACTTACATAGCCCAGTAGATTGACGGCCGGACGCATGCAGAAGAGGCCAACTTGGTTCTCACCAAAATTCCTCCCACCGTCGACCGCGTCGCGCACCCGAGCCACGATTGTGGCGACCGGGAGGGGCACATCCGACATCTGGTCGAGCTGCAGCGGGCGCTCGGCGAGCGGGAGCACCCGGCGGCTGTGGAACTCGGCAACCACATGCGCGATGTTGAAAAAAAGGTTGCCGGACCTCCGGTTGCGGAGGCTCGTGATGGCGTTGAGCGGGAGTCCATGCGGGGCCGACGCGCGCCGGCGGCCGTGCGTCCGGTTGAAGCCGGCGCGGTTAGCACGGCGCCGGTGTACTCCGGAAAAGGTTCCCCTCATTACGGAGGTAGAACCACTCCGCGTCCATCCGGCGTTGTTCGACGACCACGTACCGGACGCCGCATTCCTTCCTCTTCTTGTCAATCGAGCAGAGCCCGCTCGAACGTAGCGGCGGACCTTAGGTTTCACCGCCTTCTCCTCCTCCTCCTCATCCTCCTCCTCCTCCTCGTCATCGCCGTCACCGTCGTCATCGGCGGCCTCCTTGTTCTTCACCGCCTTGGTGAAGAGCGTCGCCTTGAAGATGCGGGTGAACAGTCCCACTGCGGCGCTATTCCTGTGTACCCCTCACACACGGCGACGTAAGTAGCCGCGAGCGAGATGGAATTGGGGTTAAAGTGCCGGAGCTCAACCCCGAAATGGTGGGGAGCGCCCGCATGAAGCGGCTCGGCCGCGCTCCAAGCCCCCCCGGTGGAACCCGATGAAGCTCGGGATGTAGCCCGGCGGGGATTGGGCTCGAGGTGGTCGTCGTCCGGCACCCGCCACGCCGGTAACCCTTCCGCGGATTGGGCGGAAGCACCGCCGTTCACCAAGTTGAGCGGATTGCCTCTGGTCACCGAGGACCGAGGCCACGGGAGCGCATCCTCCATCACCACCGGCGGGGAAGGCTTGGCGGCACTCTTGCCTTTGCCCTTGCCCTTGCTACCGCACTCGGGCCGAGCTCGACCCGACTTCCCGACCGACCTCTTCATGTCGATGACGAGAGCGGACGACGGAGAGCGAGCCGGCGGCGAGCGCAAGGAACGGTAGCACGGGGAGCGGTGGCGCAGGAACGAGGCGCGAAAGCGCGTGATCACCGGCGGTCACAGGCGGCAGCGGCAGCGGCGGTTGCAAATGAGGGCAGCGGCAGATTGAATCTGGAGCGGCGGCGAGAGCAGCAAGAAAGGCAAGAATGCGGGGAAGAAGCGCCGGGAGCCTACTCCTCCATATTTATAGAGCCCAAGACCGATCCGCGTGAATCACATCCGACGGCCTAGATTACGCCATCCAACGGCCGCGCGCCCCCGGCGGACACGACGAAAAAACGGTAACCGCATTAAATGCCCTGACAAACCGCCACCTACCTCCACTTACAGGGCGCACGCGACGCGAACCGTCGCCAAGCCACGATCACCACGACGCGCCGGTTTCCGCCTAAAAAGGCGTGCCGCTTGCAACGGACGGAGGCGACTCGAACGGACGCGATGACGGGACATCTCGACAGACGGTCCCTTGCACGGTAAGAAACCAAGGACCCCGGTCCCACGAGTAAGTCTCGAGGGAGCGGAGGCTGACCCACGGACAGGTTCGAACAGCCGCCCTTGAGCACCCGAGTTAGGGGCGCCTATGGGAAGGAACCCTCGAAAGGTTCCGCTCGAGAACGAACCCTCGAACCCAAATGGCGTGTCCAAGGCAGGGCACTAGGTATCTAAGAGATCCCGCCGACGGAGGCACTCGAGCCGCCGGTCCCTCGAACGGGGCCGGTCCTGCTCGGAAACTAAGAGCCTAGCTTTAATGAGAGCGCCCGGGCCACGGCCGTCTCCTCGAAAGGAGACGAGCTCTCACTTGGACTACCCGCCATCGGCTCACGTAGAAGTATGGCGCTCGCTTCTGGCCGCGAGTAGTGTCGACTCCTCTCACCACTTGGATCTGATCCAAGAGATCCAAATGAGGAACCGGGTCACGACTTCGGCCCGGCCATTCGGGGTTCGGGGGCTCGAGTCACACAAACAACCTCCTCAACACGGAGGAGCAGGAAATACTCGGGGCTCGAACGGTTGTCGAAATCTCCGCCGAGATGCTACAACTCCAGCTTAATAATATTCTTGCCCAAAACCGTTCATCTCAAAGCCCCCGTAGGAATGCCTCACTCCTCTAGGGCCTCGGGCTTTCCCCATGGCGGACGCCGCGCGCCCCCACGGAGAAAGAACGAAATGACTCCTCGAAACACCGACAATAATCCCAAATCTAGGTACTTCAACTCCACTTCATGATCCCTTGTTTGAAGTTTCACAATCAAGCAAGGGCTCGGGGGCTACTTGTCGGGTACCTAGATTAGGGGTCCTAAATCGTACATTAGAGGAAAATAATCCAACCCATTTCACCTCTAACTCTCACAAGAATTAACCAGAGAAACCCCAATCCTTCTCATACTGGGCCGGCCCACCACCAGGCCCGCAAGGCCTCAAGAAACCTTACGCTCGAGCGCCGGCGCTCAACCGCTCGAGAGAAAGTACGGAAAACGCCGAGCGTACGACCGCCGAGACGACGACGCAAACCGCTCGAGCAACCGCCGCCGAGCGGACGGAGAACGCCGAGCGAGCGCCCGCTCGAGTCCGCCTACAATCATTGCCTATCCAAGGCACGCACATGGCTACAGTATGTAAAATAGTGGGAAGTATGCCTGCTCCGCCTAACCCCATGGTTAC
Source organism: Themeda triandra (assembly GCA_018135685.1). Taxonomy (NCBI): domain Eukaryota; kingdom Viridiplantae; phylum Streptophyta; class Magnoliopsida; order Poales; family Poaceae; genus Themeda; species Themeda triandra. The sequence continues at coordinate 80,346 of JAENPR010001931.1, read as the reverse complement.
AGTGCGCGACATAGTGAGAAGAACGCCGGTCCCTTCTCCTACTCCGCTGCCCATACCCGGGATTCAGGCGTGCCAGGCAACACTATTACGCCACGCCGAGTACTGTGACGCGTACGACACTCCCTCCAAACACTATTGTCAACCATCCGTACCACCAACTTCATCGTCCCGTCCCGTCGCTCGGATCATTGCCCTCTCGAGGCAGCCCCCAAACAGGCCATCAATGACCATACCGCTACAGGCTCGAGCCGGACCACAGGAAGCGTCTACAGTCTCGACGACTTGACATGGCGCATGTACCTCGACGTCACGCCCACGACAGCCATATCTACTCTGTACTCCTGAGCCTCCCCTTGGCCTATAAAAGGGGACGCCAGGGCCTAGTCTGGGGACGGTTTTTTGGACCTTCACACACACGCATTCTCACACTCGTTCATGGATAAGTCTCAGGACTGCCTTGTACTCACCCCTGTACAAGCACCCCGGTGCAAGATAATACAAAACTCACCCCTCTGCTGGACGTAGGGCATTCTTTGCCTGAACCAGGATAAACGCTTGTGTCCATCTTGCATCACCATCCGGATTAGGGAGCACGCATAGAAATTTACTCGTTGGTGTTATACCCCCGGGGTACGAAACACCGACATGAATGATAAAAAGGGAAGGGATACTGAAGAGAGGATGTACCAACGATCAACAATCAACGGCCTTGCCTCCGTGCCGATCTTCAGGATGCAGCCAGCGAGCGCCGCACACACACAAAAAAAAAAAAGCCGTCACGGCTAGCTGTCGCTACTCGCAACGGCATCGCCGCGGGCGCTTCGGCGATGGGGCCCCTTCTATTGCCGTCCAGGACTGGAAACTATCGCGTCGGCGACCAGGACTAGGAACGATCTGTGTCTGCGATAATGCAGCAGCGGAATCTACGTCTACGTGATTGGTGCGCGGTTGTAGAGGAATCGACGCATCGGCTTCAGGAGTCCAAACGTCCGATCGGTGTGGGCATGTGTCAATGGGCCTTCCTCCTCCTTTCGGAAATTGGACTAGTGAATTTACCCTGAAAATCACCCACATAGCAGTACATGATGAGTGCACCTTAGCTTTTTCAAACACGTTGAATGCCCAAAAAAATGCCTCATCCCCGCTACGGGATTGGTTTATGGCATGAGTAAGAAACCGTAACAATTTAATTTGTTTCAAACGATAACCTATTTCTATGCAGCCCTTAATTTAGTTTTCCTTATTTAGGCTCCATAGAATTTCTAAACAATGTCATGGCAAAAGAAAAAAAATTCAAGATTGCCAGTTGAAAAGAAAAGGGAAACAATTGTTTAGGTCATGTCTTACCTTGTGTAGATGTCATAACACTGTCATGTCTCGTTTTGGCCAATTTCTGTTTCGTCCAGCCAACTTGTGATTTCCCCAATGCTAGGCCTTTGGCTTCGATCAGCACGGACACACTGTAATGCTATTTCGATGCATCTCTTCACTTGATGGCCTTTTGTTGCCTGTAGCCTTTTTCTCCAGTTTTCTTGTACCTACGAGATCATCCACAGAGTAAGTGTATCATTTTGTATCAAATGTGTTAGGCATAACAAAATATCACTCAAAGTTTCTATACATATTCAGGGATCTTCATATAAGGGACTTATCTTACATGATCGATAAATTCTTGGGAAGGCATTTCAGCTGCTTTGCGGTAGCCTTCAGGCCCAGCAATTATCTCTATCATTACAACACCCAAGCTGAATATATCAAACTTATTGGAGACATACCCATACTCAATGTATTCGGGAGGACAGTATTTTCTGCATGACAACATAAATTTTAGATTAAGAGTGACAAAAGACAATATTTAGTTGATTTTGAACATTAATTTCAGAGGGGCATTAATGAATTACGGTGTTCCTAAAGGGCTTGATGTTGCTTGAGTCTCGTTGTTGCAGACGAGCTTCGATACACCAAAATCAGCAATTTTTGGCACCATATTCTCATCGAGCAATATATTTTCAGGTTTTAGATCCAAATGGTACATAGGACTTTCCGATTCCTCATGAAGATATTTCAAACCCTTGCAAGTCCCCTTAATAATTTTGTAGCATGTCTGCCAGTCCAGTCTATTGAATTTGTCTAGAGAGACCAACAGAAAGGAGATGGGTAAAATGTAATGATAAGCAGCATTGCCAATAAATATATATAAGACCATCATCTTACCATCAAGGAGATTTTTTAGACATCCATTCTGCATATACTCAAAGCAGAGAGCTCTGTAGATTTTATCAACAAGAACAGACCTTCCTTCATACTCTACGCATACACACTTTATTTCATAACAGTAGCCAAGTAGTTGTACAACGTTTGGATGTTCGAGTCTCCTCAGGTTCTTGAACTCCGTCATGAACTCCTCTTCATAGTGATCAACTCGTGGTGTTGGATGAAGCAGCTTGATGGCAATATTTTTGCCACTTTGCACACCCTAATCAAGATAATCCCCATATCAACATTTGACAATGATGAAATTATTGTAGTAGTATTACTTAGCGAAACAAAAGTTCACATGATGAGTCTGTTTAATATATGACCAAAATTAGAACTTCCTCACTCCAAACATATTATTTGTTATAGCTATGGTGCCCTTTTATTTGGATGTTCTAGTCCATGTCTATGCCTAATCAGGCCCAACAAATAAACACAAAAAATCAAATGGTAGTTGCACAACAAGTTCACATGATTGATGGTGGTCCAGGTAGATCCACAAACTCGATGAAGTTCGAGCGCTTTGGGCAAGCAGCAGTCGGGCATCGAGAACCTAGGGCCCTATGGTCAGATCTTCTAACAATGTTGGACTCTTTCTCCCTCCCTTCCTCGCTCTCCCTCTCTCTCCCGCTCCCTCCCTCTCTCCCACTCTGAAAGCTCTTGTTTGGTTTTGATAATTGATGACATACCTAGTTGCTAATGGCTTTGCTAAGTGAATATAGAAGATAAGCAACTTAGGTGATGATGGAGCTTGGAGATCATGGTGATGGACATGGTGGACTTGGTGCATGGTCGAGCTCCGAGAAGAAAAAAGAAGGCACATGGAGATCAAGGCAAAGGTATAACTTGATAGGCCTTTCCGATTTGGTGATCAAGACATCATAGAGGGTGTGATCACATTTAGGATAGATATCCGACTATCAAGAGGGGAAATCACGGTTTGACTCGAGGGAGAAGTGCCACTAGGTCCATATACTTGAGCATATGCATTTTGATCTAGTGACTTCGATAAAATCCTTTAAAAATGATTTGAGAAAATGCTAACACACATGCACATGGTGATGTACACTTGGTGGTGTTGGCACATTTGCAAAGATGGTGGTGTTTGCAGGGTTGAGATGGGTTTGGGTCCCTCTCTCCCTCCCGCCGAGCTTGCGAGGCGGGATTCGGCGCTTTCGAGAAAATGGAATGCTTATTTTCTATTGCGCCGGATGCAAATTTCTTGGTGAAAACATGCTAACTCTGGAGCACAGGTTGGTACCTTGTTGGTTAGCATGTTGGTGCAAAGGTCGAAGAGAAAGCGAAGACGCGGCGACGTTTTGGAGCTTCGGACGCGGCGCCAGACGCTGGTCATTGGAGCGTCGGACGCTGTCCCAGCGTCCGGCGCATGGTGCTGCTGCTCAGCGCGAAGACCGGTGCTTCGGACCGTCCGGAGGAAACGCGTCGGACGCCGGGTCTCTGGACCTCAGCGTCCGACGCTCGTTCTCTGGCTGGGACGGCGTCTGCGCGGTGGAGGCGACGGATGCGTCCGATGGTGCGCCGGACGCAGTCCAGAGAGGCCTGCAGAGGGTCGAACCGTCGGACGCTGGCGTCGGACGCTGGAGGAGAAGCGCCGGACGCCAGGGTTTAAATAGCGAAGATCCAACGGCTAGTTCGGCTTCAACGCGTCGGACGCGTCCAACGGCTTGCTGCTGGCATGTCCGGCACTCACGACAGAGGCTGTTTTGAAGGTAACGGTTGGATTCGAGGCTTGGCATATAAATAGGTGCTTGGCCAGCCTTGGGAGCTCACTCTTGGCCATTCTAACATACTTGTGCATCCTTTGAGCTAGAGAAACTCTCTCCACTCATCTCCTTGCTTGATTGACCATCCAAAGAGAGATTGAGTGAGATTGAAGTACATTGCTTTGAGTGTTGCATCTAGAGGCACTTCTTCACCGAGTTTGCTGCGGATTTCTTGTTACTCTTGGGTGATTCCCATCACCATAGACGCTTTGGAGCATCGGTGGTGTTGAGCTCGAGTTGGTGATTGTTCGAGGCCACACCGGTGTCTTTGTGAGGGGTTCTTGAGCCTTCCCCGTGGGAGATCGCAATTGGCTACTCTAGTGGATTGTTCGTGGCTTGGAGGATCCCCATCTTGTGTTGATAGTGCGGCCCCCGGCAGCGGGTATGGCTATGTGATGCCATTCTAGCGTGCACATCTCCAAGTGGGTGTATCGCCACAACGAGGACGTAGCTTGCCAGAAAGCAAGTGAACCTCGGTAAAAATCATTGTGTCATCTTGATTGCCGATGTCTCTTTCTCTCTATTGTGTGATTGATTGTGATTGTGGTGATTGGTTCATCTCCTCTACATCGGCGGTATAACGATCCAATCCCTCTCTTGCACTTATCTTTCTAGGATTGCCTTGTGTAGCTCTAGTTGGTAGCTTAGCTCTCTAGTGTTAGTTAGTGTAAGTAGCTTCTTCACTAGGAGTAACTTAGCGACCTAGAGTTGTTGGTGTGCTTAGCGATCATAGCCTCTTGCTAGAATTGTATAGGTGGCTTGCATAGCTTAGACTTGCTAGTGCTAGGTTGCTTGGCCATCTTAAGTACTAATCGGTTTGTTTAGTGCTTTGCAAGAATTTTTTATAGGCTATTCACCCCCTCTAGCCATTTAGGACCTTTCACACTCTCTCCCACCCCCTCCCGCTCTATCTCCCTCTCTCTCTCCCCCCCCCCCATCTCTCTCTTCCCCTCTCTTGCTCTCGCTTTCACTCTCTCTCCTATTAGGCCATAACGAGGGGATTGGTTGAATCTGTGGTAGTTTTGAACCTACTTGGATTATCCTATGGATCCACCTATGACAATCAGGATTGGGCAATAAACAATTTGAATTTCTAAAAAAAAAACAGTTTGGAAAAAGGGAAACAACAACATGGGGATAGGACAAAAAACACATAACATTTCCCATCAAATCTCACAGTTGCATTGGCCTGCCATATAGGCTTGACTAAAGATTAGATCATGCTTCAGCAAAGTTTTACCTCAAAATAATAGCTTGTTAGGCATAACTCAGAAAAGGTATTTCAAAAGAAATCTATATGAATTACAACAGCTCATAAACACATAATGGATGATAATTATGCATCGTCTTGGATCATTACAACCAATACATTTAAAAATAACTACAACAAACCAAATAAATCTACATTTTAAATTACAAGAGAACCAATGATATAAACAATTTATGACATACTTGGACATTACTTGATAAAAGATTGATGCTCGCCGGAAGGAAAGTGTAGGCTTAACTTAAATTTTAATTCACATTAAATACAGTTCAAATAGGCCCAAAGGGCTTACCAAACCATCGAAAGATAGGAGGTGACCATAGGCATATAAACTGTTGTTAGACTTTTAACAATGTTTACACAGTAAACACCCATGTTGTTTAGGCCTAAACGGTCAATTAAATGGTCAGACAATTTAGAACAGTCTAAGAGGTCTAAACGGAATTAGTTAAGCATGATTAAATAGGTTAAACAGTCATTTAGTCAATATGAGAATTACAACTACCACATTGGCACCCAACTAATTAATAATATTGTAATTAAATATATGAGGTGGAGTGGGATTTAGTTTGCTTCCAAAAGATTATTTGCTAGAATACTTATTTTTTACTGCTAATTAGCATCATCTAAACAGATTGTTTACCCTTTAGCACTTACGATAACATTGATTCCTTAAAACAGCAGCATTTCATCACCACTTTCCCTCCAACCAAACAAAAAAGCTGGAATAGTCCCATCACTCTAGCGAAACAATTTCTAAGATATTTGACATTAGTATCATCAAAGATTGAAGCTCAACAAACAGAAAAATGAAGGCTTAACTTAATTTCTCAAGGGCGGATCCCTAAAACCAAACTATTGCTGTCATTATATAATAATCTTGCTCAAATTATAGGATCATCTCTTACAAAAGCAATATTCGCAAAGGTATATTTGCCTAACTTATTGATGCCACAGGACAACAATGATATAACTGTGGAACCGCCCCTGCAAGAAATATAACTTCAATAGCTACATAGACTTGGTGTTATGGGAAGTGTGGAACTATCTTTAAATAAGAAAAATGAAGCTGTATAACAAAAAAAAAGCTAGCTGCCCGCACTATTTGTGCGGGCCACCTTGGTAGTTTTAACGATTAAAGAGTCAAAATTTTGCTTGCCTTGTATACTGTTCCAAATGTCCCTCTACCAAGTTGTTGTTCCTTGGAGAAATCATTTGTAATTTGTCTCAACAATTCTAGTGGCATGACTTGTGGTGCCACTTCAAAACCGTGAAACCTGTCGAGGGAGTGTATCTGCAAGCAATCATGTACATGAAACATCAAAAAAGTTAAAAAAAAAAAACCTACAACCCTCATCATGCATGGGTGTGGTGTGAATGACAGATTGTAGCTCGCAGAAAGGAATGAAACACTAGTAGCAAGCAAGCAGACAATGCTAGCAGTACCTTCTTATTGTCTACACACTGATCAAATCTTGTAAGAATAACCTTGGGACGGTTGGGATGGCTTTGGACTGTACTCCTAAGTGCCACCTCTGCTTCCTCCTCCTTGGCGTCCCGACAGTTGGGTACCATGGCTGTCAAGAGCGAATACTTCACCCGCAGCGATATTTTGCCCCTCTCCAGCTGCAGCTTGGCACCAGAGATCACCCAGTATCCTGGTGTGTCCTGTGGTCCGCGCACCATCTCTGTTGTGTCCACATACTTGAGAAGCTTTGGTGCCCCAACAGGCGCAGGTGGACCATCACAGTACACAGCCGAGTTGATATTCACATCAGCAGGGCGAGGGGCAGGCTTTTGAGCTGCCGTAGAGAAATGCGTGCTCATAAGCGTCGAGATGAGGCCAGATTTCTGGCCCAAATTAGGCGATCCTTCCCATTCGGGGTTCTTGACAAGCGCAGCATTGCTGACCTTGGAGAAATGGAGGCGAAGGAAGAGGACTTGCGTCAACCGATTGCTGCTCACTTGTAACTGTGCCCCGGTCACAACTGAGGAGTCGTCATCTGACTCCACCGGCGCTGTGTAAACCTGAGAGAAACGCTTCCAGGATCCAAATGGTTCCAAGTACTTGCGATCAAATGGTTCTGGAGTTTGGTGGTTGTATGGATCATCCTGAAGCTGTAGGATCTGAGGAAGCGAGCATAGATGCTGAAGGTGGATAGCCAGCATATTGCCCTTCTTCCCCTCAAGATACAACCGAATTCCAGTAACAGGTCTTTCACCCACATCAATCTGTAACGAGTACCATGAAACATGTAAGGTAATGGCATGAATGCAACTTCTCTCCAGACACCAAAGTCGTTACTTTAGCAGAAATATAACAAGGAACCACTAAAGATTATTACCACAGACTTTTAAGAACCTAATTTTCTTTAAGCTAATGAAGGTAACTTTCTTCTTGTTATAGTTCACCTAGAAGACAGAGAGAAAAATGGTAAACATTTCATAGAAACACTTTATGGCTACTTGCTCGTACAAAAGATCTCATCATGCAGAGTAACTATGCATGAAGTGTAACTGATGAAGCCACAAGAACAGTACCATACCATATTAGTGCAGACATAGAGCGTAGGTCCCATGAAACTTAAGTGCAAAGATGCAGAGTAACGAAGAGATTGTAAAAAACTGGACACAGGTGCCCATTGTCTTGGTAGCTGGAACTCCAAAAATTGGTGTAGTTCTTCAATCGAAGGCTTATCTGCAATAAATTGAATAAATCAATCACCCAGTTTTTATGGCAATGCTATGTCAGTTGTTCACACTTACATTCCTGTAGCTGGCAACTTGCATTGGCATGCTTCTAAAGTCTAAACTGCGTGCTCAAAAAAAAAAAGTCTAAACTGCATGCTAACACATAATATGAACCCACTAGACAAGTCAACATGTTATGTAGCAAATTCCTATACAGCTTGTTGAATTCAATGTTTTTTTTTTCTCCTTTCACAGACATTTGCAGTCTTTGAAGCATAAGACATGCTATGTTATAACTTCCCAGCTATGACGGTTACGCTCTAAAGCTAGCTTGGGCTTTAAAGCGGGTTGAGTGCGGGTAAACCGTGTTGTACAAGCTTTTTCTCTTCTGCCTTAATGCAATGAACGCAAATCTTTTGCATATTCAAGAAAAAAAAAAAAAAACTTCCCAGCTATGCCAAGCATCAAATGACACACTAAGCAGGGAGTAGCTCTAAACAAGGCAATCCAAGGATCAGAAAGTATGAACAAAGGACAATGATATACATTGCCAAATGGTCTAGACCACCGCAACTAGTAGCATCTAGAATGTCCCCAAATACTACAAACTTCATAAAATTGATGGGCATGACCACACAAGCGACTATCAGTTTAGAAAATTAACTAACAAAGGGATGCTCTGCCACATGAAATGGAAAGTGAAAGAAAAACTTACAGCGCAGATATAGATTAATTGCATGATTCACCCACCCAACGCCCGCACTCCAGTCAACAGCAAAGTAATAGGTAAAAATGACATTGAGATAACATCAGGTTTTGATTGAACAGTGTTTATCCAGTCACTATGAGGCATCTCTTTGTCCCATTCCCTTCCACCTCTCCGCTTAGCCACCATCACCAAGTCCTGAAATGCCCAAAAAGGGGTTATATTATATGAATAGGAAGTGATAAGCACACTTCCTTCGGGAGGGTGGGGTGGGGGGTGGGACTAAATACCTCCTTCAAGCAGTATGAACTTGATTCTACAAATCCTAACCGTTGGTCTCTTGCATCGTTCTGCACAGGATATTACATCATATTACTGAAGATCCATCTTTGAAAGACAGGTAAAACTGATCAGCATGCGGTTTTTCACATACCAAACAATCATTCATCAAAACTTTAATATTAAGGTTTACAAGCAGATTTCTGCATATTTGCTGATTACCTGGAATATACACAGAACCAGAAAAAAAATGCAGAGTAGGAGAGTACCTTGTCCTTCCCATCCGCATCCTTGTTATTCATGTCATACTGCCCATTTGCATCTCCAAATCTACTGTCTGACATGTCCTTGAGTCGTTTCCGGACAACATCTGGTTGCAAGCTTGATGAATGTAGTTGTTTCAAATAGATAAAATCTTTCCCTCCCATTTTTACACCAACAACTATGTGTGTTCCAAATTTTTCAATAAACCTGGAAAGTGAAGCAGCAACAATCAAAGGTTCAGGTGCAATATAACTCATATATTCCTTTGCAAAGTCCAATTATACATAGACAATAAAAACACATGGTTTAGCTGAGAAACTCCAAAGAAAAAAAATGAAATATGATTGTAGGTAGTGTCCTAAACATAATCACAATATGGTATTATGACATCATAGCATAGGAGAAGGCATCTAACCTTGCCAAAGCAGAAGGGTCCCAGCAGGTTGAGGGAACTGCCTGAGTAACATGATCGCGCAGTAGAATACGAGATTTTGATAGTGCAACGGTATATAGTGCATTGTACCAACCATCAAAAGCAAGTGACTTGGTGTTAGCTGCATCTTTCTGCCAGCAACCAGAAAATTCAAACATGCTGTTGAACATGCCGGACGGAATTTTCCCAGTCAACGATAGGTCCCGGTTGAAGTGCTCTGACATCTGCAGGAAAATACATTTCTTGGTTCAGAATTCAGAACAGAAATACTAGTGCACATCCATGAAGCAGAACAAGGGCAGTAGTTAAGATTCATCAGCGTAGCAAAACACGTATACCTCCTGGAAGGAGAGGACATCGGAGCGGAACCGCGTGCGCTCGCCCTTGTCGCACTTGATGGACGTGGGGACGCCGGCGACCTTGATTCCGCCGGGGAGCAGGACGTCCTGAAGCTCATCGCCGGCGACATCAATGAGGCGCGCGTCCGGGTCCGTGAGCTCGCCCTTGCAGTACTTGAGGCGGACGTCGGAGACGAGGTCGTAGCCCCGGCCGATGGCCGCTATAGCCGCCTCCGCGGCGCCCTGAGCTGTGGCCTTAAGCGCCATTCCCGACCATCCCACGGCGCGGAACCTTAGAGCGCTGCCAAATCGTGGACCGCCTCCATCTTGACGAACCCTCTCGATCCTCTGGAACTGAAAGGCGGCGAAAGACTGGGAATTTGAGGAAGCGCTAGCTCGGGGATTCGATTCGACGGGGGAAGACCTGTGCAGCTAGCGAGAGGAAAGGTGGCCACTACTGTTCGTCTATTGACTACTCGAAGGGGACGACCGGAAATATGCCACTTTCCGCGACTCGAACCAACTGCAGGCCTATCCACTTTGTATGGACAAAACTACCCTTCATCTTCTACCTAGAGCCATCTCCTCCATGGCCGCGCGTGCTCCTGTGCCTAAGCTGTCGCTCGATGGTCACTGGCTCCGGCTCCGCTCCCGTGCCAGAGCAGCTGCACGCCGACGGCCGTGGCCCCACTCCTCGTCCACACCAACACCGGATCTTCCCAGGACGAGCTGCTCCAACCGGACTCGCTGCAGCTGCTGGCGCGGCGCAACATGGTGGCAGCGGACACCGGTGCCGGCTTGCCGCCTCGACGCTGCGCCTCGCGAGCCGCCGTTCCCACAGCACACCCATGCATCGCGGTCGCTGCCGCGCAGTGGCCTCCGTGCGTGCCCTCGTCCCTAGCCTACGGCAGGGTGGGTCCGATGCGCCGCCGCCGGAGGCGCAGGGTGTCCTTGGGCTCCTGCAGCAGAGGCGTGCGAGGACGCCCTTGCCGCTAGTTTTTTTTTGTTTCCTTTTCTTTGAGCAAATGCGGCAGGTGCACTGCTGTTTTGGATGGGCTCGTAAGCTGCGGCAGGGCCAGAAGAATAAGAGGAGGGAGTGGCGGCCATCGTGGAGGACATCGGAGAGCAGAACAGAGCTCGTCTTCCTTCCTCCTCTGTCTAAAGTCTAAACCCCCCTCCTGCCTGTTCTTGCGTCCCTGCCTCTGATCCTTGCTATCTAAACTCTCTCTGATTCTTCCCCTCCTACCTCTTCAGGTTTATCGTCTCCATCCCCATGAGTTTGCACATGCCAGATGCCATGGTTTCAGAGTACTACCTTCGTACCATAATAAGTGTACCTCTACAAGAATTCAATTAGTGAGCTCTTATGCGTCGACAACTGCAGGCTACAAGAATTCAGTAAGCGAGCTCATCATCAGACCAGGTGCTAAAATAGTTACAGATTAATTTGTAATATCTACATATATACACGCAAGCAAGATGAAGCCTTGATAATCATGCTTGCTCGATCACGAACGATGTTTCGGCAATGTCGTTCTGCTCTTGGTTTCCCTCCTTCTCAGATTCCATTGCTTCCCTGCTTTTACGCCATAGCACACTGTAAAGCCCGCCAACCAGCAAAGCTCCACCCACAATGCTGCCATACAAGAGAGATAATAAATGAAAAGTCATTGAAACACCAATAAAATAGCATTTATATGCATGTCCATGTAGCTCTCCTTTGTATGTAATTTGTAATCTACCTAATCCAGTTAGTTACCAGGAGATAGTATGGCCCCCACCCGTCGCGTCGTCTCCCTCGGGAGGCGACCCGAGGGCCCCCGATCCACCCCCCCTCGAGCTCCCCCTCTCTCGGCACCGGCAGGGCCGCCCGCCGCTCCCCCTCGCCGGCGGCGTCGGCTAGCGGGGAGGGCTCAAAAAGGTTCCTCCCCGCGTCCTTCTCCTAACGTGTTACCCCTGTCTCTTCTCTCCTCCCCCACCACCTCTCTCCTCCGGCGCCGGCGGCCGCCGATCGGTGTGGGGGCTGATCCGGCCCCTCCTCAGGCGGATCTCGCTCCTCGGCTGCCGGATCTGGCTCCCTCAAGGCCGGCGCGGCCGGTTCGGCCAGCGACGGGCCGACCTAGGGTTGGGGGTGGCGGCGGGCTAGGCTTTGGGCCCAGGGCGGCGGCCAACGGCGGATCCGGCTCGCCCCTCTGGGTTGGGCGGCGGGACCGCTGGCCTGCCCCTCCCCCCGACTCGTATGCGCAGCGGCGGTGGCCCCCGGGTGCGTGGCGGGGACCCGTGCGCGGCCCCAACCCTGGCGGGGCCGTGGCGGCCTGCTCTGGCTCGCGCCTCCACGGCCAGAGGCGTCCCGACGGACACGGCGAGGTGAGCGGTGGCGTCGTACTCTCCATCGACGGTGGTGAGTGACGGACGGCACCGGATCTGGCTCACGCCTCCCTGCTGTGGGCGTCTCCGCGGGCGGCTACGACCCCGACCCAGGCCGCCCTGCCAGCGGCGCTCCCCTCCTCCCTCCTCTCCCTCCCACCCCTCCGCCCTCCAACGCGGGCCCGGCCTCAGCACGACCGGTGGCGAGCCGGGCCTAGGGTTGAGGCGGCGGCGACGGGCAATGGCGGCCACCCACCTCCCCTGGGCCCTCTTGTGTCCCGGTGACGGTGCCAGGGAGCACCTCCGTGCGCGGTGCCCTAACAGCGTGTCAGGGAGCACGGCGATGCTCGTCCTCCCCAGCGGCGGTGCTGGTTTGAAGGACCACACATTGCTGGCTGCGCCACCTCTACGAGAGCATTGCAGCGGGCAACGACGACATGGGCAGCGGCGATTATCCTCCCCATCTGCGGGTTGACAGATGACACTAGTCACGGTGATGCCGGCTGCGGGCGACGACATTTCAGGTGAAAACCCCTTGTCTAGGTTTCACACCTTGGACCGACGACGGTGGCAACCGTGTCATCCCCTTCCTGAAGGCGTCGCCATTTGTTCATCGGCGGCGGCCGCAGGGGTTTGGGAATGAAATTTCCAGTGGGCTGCTTCTCAATGCAGCGGGCGTCCGCAGGCGTCACCTCCTTCCTGAAGGCTCCGTTGAAGACCACTACGAGCTCTGCGTCGCCACCCGCACCTGCCCTGGGCCTTCAATGTCACCGGCCGTGTCCCCTGTAATTGTTGCGTGAGCTTCGCTCCGCCTTCGCTATGGCTTGAGATCGGTTCTTGACGCCCGTGCTTGCGCCATCGTTGTGGACTTCGCTCCGACCACCAATGTCGCGCTTGGCGGCTCCTGAGTCTCGGGCATTGGGCTTGTGTTGTTCGGGTCGGCGGGAAGACCCTCTGTTTCTTGCTTTGTTTTCGTTTTTGTTGTCGTGTGTGGCCACTCACTCTGTGGTCGTGTTGTGTTATAATCGTGTTGTCAGTCTCGGCTATTTAATATAAAAGACACGTGAAGTCGTGTTCGAGAAAAAAAGTTAGTTACCTACCAAGGCTTGACAAAACAGAGGAGCAGAATATGGTGAAGACGAAGCATAGCGGGTTGGACATATCTCCATACACCAGGCTTGAAGATAGTAGGACACTCCCGTTAACACAAACCCCCTGTCACCACCAGTTGGATCCATGCAGCATGGGAAGCAACTCATTAGCATTTCCAACTATAAGCACTTAAGCAGTGACAGAGATTGACTAAATTTTCAACATGGTCCAATGTTCCTTTAAATTAATTATGAATGAACTACATTAGAAAGAATTGCAAGTAACCTAAGATCCAGTCCAGTCCTTCATTCATAGGTTAGCAAAATTCTGAGGAGAGGACATGGCCTAATATGTGGCCCTAAGTAAGCTCTACTAGTGACTAGAAGCACTAACTTCAATATTATCTTAGTAAATGCAAATAATAGATAGTAAGAAAAAGAATAAAAGCACACAAAAAATAATTATATATTATCGTGTAGATGATGGCTAGCAAGCTAGTGTTGAATTGGAGCTTCCACACTTGGAGAACCTCCGTGCGCGGCGCCCTAACAGCGTGTCAGGGAGCACGGCGATGCTCGTCCTCCCCAGCGGCGGTGCTGGTTTGAAGGATCACACATTGCTGGCTGCGCCACCTCTACGAGAGCGTTGCAGCGGGCAACGACGACATGGGTAGCGGCGATTATCCTCCCCATCGGCGGGTTGACAGATGACACTAGTCACGGTGATGCCGGCGGCGGGCGACGACATTTCAGGTGAAAACCCCTTGTCTAGGTTTCACACCTTGGACCGACGACGGTGGCAACCGCGTCATCCCCTTCCTGAAGGCGTCGCCATTTGTTCGTCGGCGGCGGCTGCAGGGGTTTGGGAATGAAATTTCCAGTGGGCTGCTTCTCAATGCAGCGGGCGTCCGCAGGCGTCACCTCCTTCCTAAAGGCTCCGTTGAAGACCACTACGAGCTCCTGCATCGCCACCCGCACCTGCCCCTGGGCCTTCAATGTCACCGGCTGTGTCCCTGTAATTGTTGCGTGAGCTTCGCTCTGCCTTCGCTATGGCTTGAGATCAGTTCTTGACGCTCTGTGCTTGCGCCGTCGTTGTGGACTTCGCTCCGACCACCAATGTCGCGCTTGGCGGCTCCTGAGTCTCGGGCATTGAGCTTGTGTTGTTCGGGTCGGCGGGAAGACCCTCTGTTTCTTGCTTTGTTTTCGTTTTTGTTGTCGTGTGTGGCCACTCACTCTGTAGTCGTGTTGTGTTATAATCGTGTTGTCAGTCTCGGCTATTTAATATAAAAGACACGTGAAGTCGTGTTCGAGAAAAAAGTTAGTTACCTACCAAGGCTTGACAAAACAGAGGAGCAGAATATGGTGAAGACGAAGCATAGCGGGTTGGACATATCTCCATACACCAGGCTTGAAGATAGTAGGACACTCCCGTTAACACAAACCCCTTGTCACCACCAGTTGGATCCATGCAGCATGGGAAGCAACTCATTAGCATTTCCTACTATAAGCACTTGAGCAGTGACAGAGATTGACTAAATTTTCAACATGGTCCAATGTTCCTTTAAATTAATTATGAATGAACTACATTAGAAAGAATTGCAAGTAACCTAAGATCCAGTCCAGTCCTTCATTCATAGGTTAGCAAAATTCTGAGGAGAGGACATGGCCTAATATGTGGCCCTAAGTAAGCTCTACTAGTGACTAGAAGCACTAACTTCAATATTATCTTAGTAAATGCAAATAATAGATAGTAAGAAAAAGAATAAAAGCACACAAAAATAATTATATATTATCGTGTAAATGATAGCTAGCAAGCTAGTGTTGAATTGGAGCTTCCACACTTGGAGAACCTCCGTGCGCGGCGCCCTAACAGCGTGTCAGGGAGCACGACGATGCTCGTCCTCCCCAGCGGCGGTGCTGGTTTGAAGGACATGCGCCACCTCTACAAGAGCATTGCAGCGGGCAACGACGACATGGGCAGCGGCGATTATCCTCCCCATCGGCGGGTTGACAGATGACACTAGTCACGGTGATGCCGGCTGCGGGCGACGACATTTCAGGTGAAAACCCCTTGTCTAGGTTTCACACCTTGGACCGACGACGGTGGCAACCGCGTCATCCCCTTCCTGAAGGCATCGCCATTTGTTCGTCGGCGGCGGCTGCAGGGGTTTGGGAATGAAATTTCCAGTGGGCTGCTTCTCAATGCAGCGGGCGTCCACAGGCGTCACCTCCTTCCTGAAGGCTCCGTTGAAGACCACTACGAGCTCCTGCGTCGCCACCCGCACCTGCCCCTGGGCCTTCAATGTCACCGGCTGTGTCCCTGTAATTGTTGCGTGAGCTTCGCTCCGCCTTCGCTATGGCTTGAGATCGGTTCTTGATGCTCTGTGCTTGCGCCGTCGTTGTGGACTTCGCTCCGACCACCAATGTCGCGCTTGGCGGCTCCTGAGTCTCGGGCATTGAGCTTGTGTTGTTCGGGTCGGCGGGAAGACCCTCTGTTTCTTGCTTTGTTTTCGTTTTTGTTGTCGTGTGTGGCCACTCACTCCGTGGCCGTGTTGTGTCATAATCGTGTTGTCAGTCTCGGCTATTTAATATAAAAGACACGTGAAGTCGTGTTCGAGAAAAAAAAGTTAGTTACCTACCAAGGCTTGACAAAACAGAGGAGCAGAATATGGTGAAGACGAAGCATAGCGGGTTGGACATATCTCCATACACCAGGCTTGAAGATAGTAGGACACTCATATTCTGCTAAGTAAGCTCTACTAGTGACACAAAAAATAATTATATATTATCGTGTAAATGATGGCTAGCAAGCTAGTGTTGAATTGGAGCTTCCACACTTGGAGAACCTCCTTCTCAGCCACCACTGAGATGACAAATGATTGTACAGTCCTTCTCTTATTCCTGTTTTAAATTAATAAAAATGATCTTAACTGTGGGGATCTCCCCGACAGTCCTTTTGGTCAAAAAAAAAATGATTGTACAGTGCTGAACACACACTATGTCACTATCACAAGCATCTTATTGGGAAACTCTTTCATTAATGCCGACTGCATTGATATAAACATAACGGTTTGAAGATACGAAATAAATTGTTCTGTTTGTGGCTCCTTGTGGAAAGGATTAATTAAAGAAGCAGATTGATGGAGGCCACTGCCTTGTGAAATGGATTAGGACAAGCCAATCGAAACGCCAAGGTGGAAATTGTGTTTTTTCCCTGAGTAGGTGTCAATGCATATGCTAATAATAATATATATGAAAGCAAAGACTAAACTCTTCATGAACTGAGAAAATAGTGTTACAATCATCTGTCGCTGTTATATATACCTAACCAAATTATTTACCTTCTAGCTGCTAGTAAGTGATCTTTAAGCAATCTTTGAACTCAAGAAATTTGGGAACACAAGCGTGAAATCCACCACGTGAAGGGATTCTTTGAAGTTATATTAGTGGGCACATACTATGTTATTAGGAATATAAACCCCGACATGTGTGTGTCCATGGTATGTGGTGTGCGCTCGCGCCGTTGTGTGTCAGTTCGTGTCCGCGTCGATGTCCGGTTGCGTTGCGCGCGCTGGCGGCGCGGTGGAGTCCGAGCTCAGGTCTGCGTGGGCGTAGATGACTTGGCGTGCTGGTGCGGTGCGAGCGCACGCGTAGGCCGTGTGCGTCGTGGAGTCCGTTGGAGGAGTGGTAAGCGTGTGGTCGCTGTTGCCGCACGGAGAAGCCGGGGCGTCCGCACGAGCGAGGGTCTCTCGGACGTCTCTGAGCGGACGCGCGGATCGTGGCGTGCATGTAACGGCTAGATGTGGGCTCCTGCAGGTGAGTCCGCAGCCCATAATAAGAAGCCTCTGTGCTGATCCTCTATAAAGTTGAGCCGTCGTGTCTAGTGAATCCAGGCCAAGATACAGGCGAGTTTTGTCGCCGCGGCGTTCGACGCTGAAATTGTGCGTGTCCTGTTCATCTTCCTCCTCCTGTGTTTGAGTGTGTGAGCGTGAGAGCTCCCGCCCAGGGCCATTGGCGGGCCCAAAGGGTAGTCTAGGTAGGCCCGGGACTACCCTGAAATTTAGCCCAAAAATTTTTAGTACTTCGCTCAGCCCACGAACTTTGGCCCATTCAGCCTCTATCGACCCGACTGCCCCGAGAGCGGTCTCCTTCTGTTCCCTCCCGACTCGCAAGGTTGGGCATCGCGGAGGCGGAGGCGTAGTCGCTGCTCGCGGTCGTGGAAGAGGAGAACTGGAGGTGCCAGCCACCACCGGTCGCCGCAGCGCCGCCCCACCCCGCGTCCCGCCCGCCGGCCTTCGGCCTCCCTAGCCCTGCGGCCCTGCCTCCACAGGCGACGGCACCGCGCCACAGCAGCAGCTCGCCGACGCCGGGCGCCGGCTCGCCCCATCCTGGCCGGCCAGTGGCCGCCTGCACCACTCCTGCTCTTCTCTTCCTTGGTTCCTGCTCCTCTCTTCTTGGTGAGTATTCACAATTTCTGTCCAATTTTTTATGGCCAATCTTCCTTGGTTCCTGGTTACTTAGGGTTAGGATTTTAGAGATTCGATTGGACTGTAAAGGCTTAGGGATCAGTACGTCTGGCATTTGTGAGCCTGAATTGAAGGAAATCTATTGTGTAAGTTGAGACATGAACAAATCAAACATATCATTTCTTTTTCAGAAACATGAGGAAAAGGAAATTGCTTAATTTTGTCATGTTGCGCATGAAAAATTGCTAAATTTTCAGAAACATGAGGAAAAGAATATTGTCACAATTTGTTTAGTTTATAGGCATTTTACCAAATATTCTCTTTGAATTTTGTCGTGTTGCGCATGAAAAATTTTTTTTGGGACTACCTTGGTTTCGATTCCTGGGTCCGCCACTGCCCAGGGCCAACAGCTCATACATACTGATGCAAGTATCAACTAACGAAAAACAAATACTATAGAACGAACTGGAGATATGTACATACCTGCAGGACGATCCAGAGGCCCATGTGACATTGGCGAGGAGGACCATGAGGAACGTTCCTTTAATCCATGTCATCTTGCTGCTTGGAACAATACTGTTACTGTTAGATGCGTTGGGGGCAGCGAAGGCGCGGTGGCAATTCACGGGGCTCAGCGCCAGCCCGGAGTAGAAGGCGAGGAGGAAGACTCCGGCGATGCAGAGCGCTACACCGACGAGCTTGGCCATGCCAGAGGTGGTCCTGAGCTTCACCACACCTCCATCCTCAGCAGCAGCAACAAGCAGAAGGTGAAATGACGGGCATGCATGAAAACGTCCAGTTTGCCTAGGATGGCACTTCTCTGTTTTCTTTCTGTTAGTCCCTGGGTAAAACTGTTGGTTTCTCGTTTGGATGTTGGGTTGTTTGGCAGCAATGTGTAGCCATCCTAGAGGAGAAAGAGTCAGAGGTAATGTTTTGAGGTCTTTCTACAGGCAGCGTTGCTTGCCGGTGTAGGAAGTCAGAGTTAGAGGTAGATTTATGACTATGTGGTAGTTTATGACTATGTGGTAGATGTGTTGAGCTTTTCATGTAAAACTGGAAACCCCAGTCGTTGCTGGTGGGTCGTTGGCTTCGTTAAGCTTTCTAATAAAGCCGGGGGAATGCCTTTGATTAAAAAAAATGACGGGCATGGAGTTACTGGATGCGGATGCCACGGTTGCTGATGTCAACTTCATGCTCACGTTGTACAGGTACAAGCTAAATGTGTTCATGCAAATTAACCATGCATGAACATCCATATATTTGTTTCTTTGTTCCAAGAGGTTTGGCTTGCATGCTCAAAGAAAAGTTGTAATCTGAATCTGAAGATGCCAAACAAAGCATGTGCAGACTACATAATACGGCATACATATATACCCGATCAAGGCATAGAAGAACTTGAGAAGCAGGACCAGGGACATGGACCGCACGTTCTTCCTGCGTGCAAATTGAATGATATGTATAAGGGCAGTCCCAATGGGGAGTTTCTAGTTGTAGATTCCAAGAGTAATTAATATGTATGGAAACTATCCTTCCCAATCCATGATTTCTATAGTGCTATCCATTCAAAAGATAACTTAAATATTGCATTAAAATGAGATAGATCAATTGTGGCAACTATTTGTGTACCAACACAAGCTGCCATATTTTTACACGTTCATGGGACAAAAACCGAACAAAAGTTGCTGTAGTTTCATAAGGCGGGGCAACAAAATAACTAAAGTTCGTAATATATTATATTATTATATAAAATAATAAGATGGCTTCATCAAAGAAGGTACGAGACCACGCCGTCCTCGACTCCTTGCCAGAACGACCTGCTCCTCTCTCTCTCTCTCCTCACGTTGCTTCCCAGGCTTCCTAGGAACAGAAAGAACACATGCAAAACCCTCTTTCTTCTCCTCCCG
Source organism: Themeda triandra (assembly GCA_018135685.1). NCBI lineage: Eukaryota > Viridiplantae > Streptophyta > Magnoliopsida > Poales > Poaceae > Themeda > Themeda triandra. Next base: position 60,500 of record JAENPR010001931.1, on the reverse strand, counting down.
AATCCCACCTCCAAATTCAAAAATTAAGCTATGCATGTCACATCACCTCTTCCTCCATCTCGAGGGCTTTCAGTTATGCCATGGAGCTCTCGCTCGCGTGGATTATCGGAGGAGATCGAGGAAGCCCGCCCTCCATGCCTGCCGCAGCTGTTTCCACGCCAAAGCGTCATCGTCACCATGAATGGCCGCGCGCATGGGCAGCACGTGACCCACGGCCCTCGCCCCGCCCCCACGCCTGCTGTCGGTTTCAACTTCAGCTTCAACCATGGCTACTGCTGTTGTGGCGGCGGGGCCTGCTGGTACTGCTGTGTTTGCGTTTGGGAGCGAGCCAGCCGGACGCGGTTGCGGAGGCGCAGGCGAGCACGGACGCGGTGGGCGAGCAGGGCGGGCGCAGTCGCGTCGGCGCGGGTGGCGCAGGCGAGACCGGCCGTGGCTGGTGAGCAGGCCGCGTGCGCGGAAGCAGCTGCGTCGCGGCGGCGGAGAGCGGAGCATTTGATCCCGCTGTCGGGGGCAAGAAACGAGTGGTTTCTCCCCAGCGCGGTTTGCATCGTTTCTTGCCGTCTCGGTGCGAGGGTAGACCTCGTTTCTCAGGGTAGAAATCGTTTCTTTCTTTTCCCCTCTCTCTCCTCATTAACACAGCTGCCACATCAGCAAAACATTTAATTTTTGACGCAATTAAGATATATAGAAACTACAATTAATGTCCCATTGGGACTGCCCTAATCCTCTAAAATCAAATTTAGAAACACAGCGAGTATGTATATTGGCCTATTGGGGAAGTGTATGTTTTTTTTTGACAATAAGGACCGTGGGGGAGATCCCCATAGTTTAAGTCATTTTCATTAATTTTAAAACAGAAGCAGGAGTTTACATACAATGATTAACTGAAGGCATCAAGCCAAATACAAAAGGTTGACCTAATGTCTACCTTCAACCTATAAGACTGCAAACGACACTGACTTTTGAAGTTTACTTTCCACCTTTCTAGAGTTGGGTTATGCCTTTGGAACACCTTGTCATTTCGAACTTTCCATAATTCCCAAGCTGCTACCATGATTACCTCTGTGAAGCAAGGGAGATTATGTCCATTTGTTGCCTGCATCAGTCTATCTTCAAGTTGCAAAGAAGAGTCCCATATAATTCCCAGTTTGCTCCAGTAGGTTTGGGCAAAAGGACAATCGAAAACAGGTGTTCAATTGTTTCATGTTCCCCTGTGTTGCACATGATGCATGTGGTTCCACCTTGTACCTGCATATTTCTTCTTCTTAGCATTGTTTTGGTGTTGAGCCTATCCACCAGTATCAGCCATACAAAGATTTTAATTCTTGGAGTGCATTTGGCTTTCCATACTGCCTTGAAGATTGGATGAGCTTCTATGCTTCTGAAGATGTGCTTATAGTAATTTCTTGATGTATACTTTGTCCCCCAACTCGGTATCCATCTATCAATGCTCTGTTCATCATAGTTTAGGGCTTGTAATTGGAGCTGCAGGGTTTCCAACTCTTCTAGAGCTTCTTCAGAAAGTGGTAGCATAAACAAGGTGTCCAAGTCTTCAGCCCGCATTACCTCTTGCACTGAAATCCCATCTTTTCTCACAAAGGAAGCCAATCTTGGATATTCATGTGAAAGTATTGAATCGATCCGAGATCATCCCAAAAGCATATAGTGGAGCCATCTCCAATTTTACACCTTGTAACTTGTCCGAACAGCAAGTTCGGTCTTAGCACATCCTTCCACCAAAAGGATCCCATTTCCCTGCTTGCATGTGGTACTTTGTTGTTGTAATATTTGAACCAAATGAGGACCCATGGTATATCTTCTTTATTATAGAATTTGCTTAAGTGTTTCATAAGTAGAGCATCATTTTGCAGCCTGAGATTGATTATGCCTAGCCTACCTTTTTCCTTTGGTTGCATTACCACTGGCCAAGCTACCATGTTGCCTCCTTTTTTCTTCTCCGTATTGCCCCTCCAGAGACATTGTTTTCTTGCTCGGTCCACATTCTCAATAACTCCTCTTGGTAGTTTAATTGTGCACATAGCATAGGTCATAATGGGAGAGATGGCTGAATTAACCATTTCCAATCTTCCACTATAAGAAAGCCACACAGAGCAGGCACATAGTCTTTTTTCAACTCTAGTCATTACTGGAGACAGATCTTCAATTTTAGGCTTTGTTGTGCCCATGGGCAACCCCAAATATGTGAATGGTAAAGTGCCCACCTGACATCCAAGAGTATTTGCTAGGATGTTCATCTTTTCTGGATCCACATTTATTGGGTATATACTAGATTTGCTGTAGTTTACTGCAAGCCCAGTTGAATCTGCAAAAGTCTTGAGCAGTGATTTCAGGAAAACAAGTTGTCTGGCATCTGCTTGTAGAAGTAAAAGTGTGTCATCTGCATACTGGACCACTGGAAAATCCTCAGTGGGTTGTGGAATTGGTTTGATGAGCAGACCCATAGTTGATGCTTTGTTGATCAAAATTTGAAACAGCTAAGCAGCCAACACAAAGAGTAATGGGGATAAGGGGTCCCCTTGTCTTACACCTCTCTTACATTTGAAAAATTTCCCTCCAACTCCATTGAGCAATACTGCTGAAGAGGCTGAACTTAGTATATTTTGAACCCACTGTATCCACTGATCAGGCAGCCCTAAATGTATCATCATCTGGACAATTGTAGAATGTTCTACTGTATCAAATGCTTTTGCAAAATCTAGTTTCAGTATTATCACTTCTTTCTTAGATTGATGGCATTGATGTATGCACTCATAGCTCCAAGCAAGGCAGTCATGTATTGTTCTGGACCTGATGAAACCATACTGGTTTATGTGCACAAGTGACAAGATTTTTGATTGTAGTCTATCTGCTAGTATCTTTGTAATCAGTTTCAGAGAAATGTTCATCAAGGAGATAGGTCTGAAGTCATCCACTGTCTCAGGACTATCCTTTTTTGGCACCAAGGTGATGTAGGAATAATTGATTGGCTCTAGGTCAACTGTATTATTGTAGAAGTCTTCACATAATCTGTAGAAGTCTCCCTTAATTATTTGCCAACATTTCTTCAAGAAGAGACCATTATAACCATCTGGTCCTGGGCTCTTGTCTGCAGGCATTTTCTTTACAATGTTGTCAATTTCAGCATGTGTGAATGGGGCAGATAGACTTTGTAGGTCCTCAACTGGCTGGATCATACTTGCCAAATCAAATATCATGGAAGGTGATGCAGTTGTTCCCATCCTATCCTTGTATGAAGTCCAAAGGAGATTAGCTTTACTGCCATGATCCTGTACCCAGATGCCAAGATCATTTTTAAGTTGGGAGATTGAATTTTTTCTGTAGGAGATTGTTGCCATACTATGAAAAAACTTGGTGTATTCATCTCCAAATTTGATTCTATTAACTGTATATCTTTTCTTCCAGTACAGGTTCTTATAGTGTAGCCAAGTTTGCAATTTCCTTTTAACAACATTCCTCAGATTTGCTTCTGTGTTAAAGAGCCCTCTTGCATCTTCTACTGAATCTAGGAACTGAATGACTGCATTACAATTACTGATGTAAATATTGAGATTTGACAGATTTTTGCTCCACTGCTTCAAAGCTGATCTCAGATTCTTGAACTTCCTTGATATTGTCCTTGCTGCATTGAAAGTTAGAGGAATGGAAAACCAGGATTCTTGTACAGTCTCCATAAACCCTTCATGCTCAGCCCAGAAGCTTTCGAATCTGAAGATATTAGTTCTGGGAATAGTTGTGCTTATTACTATCTTACAGGGGATGTGATCTAAGGTGATTCTGGCTAAAGGCAACACTTCAGTTCTTGGAAAATCTAATGTCCAGTTGACAGTTGACAGATGTAAAGAACCAATCTAATTGCTCAAGAAGTGGTTCTGACTGCATGTTGCTCCATGTAAAAGCTCTACCTTTCAATGGCAATTCCACTATGCCCAAGTGTCCTATTGCATCATTGAAGATTAGAGTGTCTGCTAGGTTACCCCCTGGCCTGTTTCTATTTTCCAGTGATCTATAAAAATTGAAGTCACCGAGAAAAATCCAATTTTCATTGTCCAAAATATCATGAGCTTTGAACCAATCAATGAATTCAGTTCTTGCTGGGTCTTCACAGGGTCCATAAACTGTGGTAAGCTTCCAGGAGTCATTGTTTTGCATGCTAGTAAAAGCTAGTGTAATGCCAAAGCTCTGCTTGTCAAGCACAACACCCCTGAAAATGCTGCTGTTCCAAACCACCAGGATTCCACCTGATGCCCCAACAGATGCAATGAAATCAAAACTATCAAATCTTCTTGGTGCAAAATTTCGTATGTAGCCTAGATCAAATTGCTCTCGTTTTGTTTCTTGTATACAATTTATAGCACAGCTGCTTTCTTCAATTTTCTGCCTGATTGATTCCCATTTATTTTTGTCATTAATTCCACGGATGTTCCAACATAAGATGTGCCAGTCACGTGTATTCATTGGGTAAACCAGTCTGAGATTGGATGGAGTCTGTTGTCTCTAGGACAATCAGCAGAAGCATATTTCTCTGTAATCTAACAGGTAGATATCGACCAAGCTGATGGCAGGGATATGCGATGTAAACAAACTGGGACCAAAAGATGTAAACAGCGGCTGAGTTCACAAGACAAACATCCATCTTAATATTGTTTGCACGCAGGCATGACACAACCAGTTCACTAACACAATTAACTTGAAGTCTCTGACGACTACAAAAGATAACTGAAACTGCCCTCTGGGCTCTGCTAAGGCTAAAAGCGATGGGACGATAACAGGATGCTGGAGACTTAGATCTCGAAACTCCAGCAGTCGACGAGCTTTTATTCTTCTGGTTCGTCATTTGGGACAACATCTGAGTTGGATGGCGCCTGCATCAGCGCCTCATCGGTGAGGTCCTCAGGATCAACACCACACTTGATTCCCCAATCCTGCAGGGTGGACAGAGAGATGGGGCCAGGCTTGCCTGTTGCTCGGTCAATTTCCACAATCCAGTTTTTGTGACGTTTTGAAGGTTCTTTTGCCATGCTCACTTGTCGAAAGCCAGCATTATCTCCACGCAGCCTCACGCTGCGTCGAACACTCCTTTGCATCAGTGGGGTGCGAGCATCACTGAAAGAGATAGTTCCTGGGAGACACATGTTCTTTCTTTTGTTGCCCCCTGGATTCTGGGATGGGTCAGGACTCCTTGCTGGGCTGGGCCTCACATCCTCACTTTGAAATTCAAATATTTCCATCTCATGATCTGACACACCATCTTGTGCTCCATCAGAAGAGAGTACAAGAGCCTCCTCCATAAGTCCAGCTGTAAGTGCATATTGGATATTGTCAGGACTACCATCAGCAAAAACAACCGATATGGAGGTAACAACCGATAGTGTAATAGTCGTCGAGTTTGTTTCACTTGCATGTCGAGAAAAAAAACACGACCGGAGGGGAACAACCCCAACCGTTTTTCATTAAAAGGAAAGTCACAGCTTTTCGGCTGCGAAAAAACCCCCCGAACCCTAACCTTGCCAGCGAGAGGATTTTTATTATGCAACACCCAGTCTTTAAACCCTAGATGGGTGACTCCCCAACTGGAAGTCCAAAGCTCATCTGCCCTTGCATGTCGAGAAGGCCTCGCTCTCGCAGATGACGTAGGCCTCGCTCTATTTTTGCTTTTTTCCTATAAGAGATATACTCCCTCCGGTCCCATTTATAAGGAGTAATACGTAAAATATAGATACCAAGATGCTGCTGATTCTGAACATTAGGGCAGTCCCAATGCAGACTCTATCATAGAGTCTAAACTTATCTATTACCTCGAACCTTGTGGACTTGGAGTCTAAGAGCCTGTTTGGGAGGGCTTAGCTCCACTAGTGAATCTATTTTTTCGTAAAACAGCTCCCCCAACGGCTTATAATAGCTTCATGAAACTATTTTAGAAATGGTGTTTGGCAAAATAGCTCCACCAACAACTAATGAATGGCTGAGAGAGAACAATTGTCAAACATACCCCTATCTTGATCGCTACAGACCCATGCTCGGCAGTCACGCTAAATCAGCAGATACACATTCTCACGCTACATACCAGAGGAGCAGCTAGCTCATGCTACAAACCAGCAGAGATAGCGCACACTAGTGATTTGCGCGCGCCCATGCGCGCAATGATTGGCCGAAGTAAATTTTCTTAAGAGAAGACAGGGTAAATATTACAATATCAGATACATATTACATCGCACAGATAGTCTGGTCAAAGAGTAGCCGTAGTTTGTCACAGCAGTACATAGAACTTGAAGACATAGCGTTGCACAGCCTTACATAAAAAGGTTCAGTAGGGAAGGTAAGACAACATAGGAGCTGCAAGCTGAAGCATAGAAATGAGCGTTTTTGGAAAACGCTTGAGCAATACTTCCTTGGCTTCAGGGGTTCACCGTAGCAGGGCTAGAGCAGGTGCCTGGTTTGATCCGACTCCAAGCTGCAGCCGGATGAATAGTCTGATACATTGTGCACCCCGTGGCAGGTAGAAGGTTTCGTCCGAGGTGTTGGTGGAGGCAGAAATGGCGCTGTCCAATGCGTGTCCACGGCACCTCCGAGCATCGGCTATAAGACAAGCAGATACACAGTGAGCTGGTTGTTCAGATTGCAGAAATAATGATGTAAATCATGTGTTAGTTCATAATCGTTTTCATAGGATGTGTTATGTAGAAGGCGTCATCAGAAGAGTCGGTGGAGACAGAGGACTGGCTGTAGGTTGCGAAGCCATGGTGCTTCCCACATGCAATGCGTGCATTAGCTGTAAAAAAATATAAATACAATCAAACAATGTGAAATGCTGGAAAGTTATGGGCATGGATGAATGTTACCTCTGATCTGCCATTGTTTGGCTTCATCATACACTTGTCGCACCCGGCTTCCTCGGCTTGTAAGTAAATAGATGCAGAAATAAACATGAAAGCAAGTCAGTTAAATATGCCGTAGCTGAAGTCTGTGGTGGCAGAACAGGGGACGGATGACATGCTTGTTACTTGAATCCAAGGAAAGAGCAAGACCATTCGAGGCAGAGCCCGCCTCATTATTTGACCTTTGGTGCATAGAGGGTGGAGCTTCTGAATAGTTTTTATGCCCTCATGGTGACAGGGAATACTATGTTTGTGATGCCATGTTGGTTTGGGTACTGCATGGCCTTGGAATAGACTTTGCATTAGCTGCAAATGCACCGACATGGCATGTCATGCGCCTATAGCCTCGCTGAAAGCATGACTCTGGATGCTGCAGTGGCGGTCAATCAGTGAGGCTAATGCATTGGGATGCAATGTATGGGGTGGAAAGCCGTGAATGTCTATAGCCAACTCAGTGTTCTAGTTAAGTCTGGCCATCATAGTGTTTAGACAAGCAAACAAGGAGTGCATCGAAGTTGTCTCCATAGAGAATCTCAGATGACACAACAGTGTCCCTCTCATCAGGGGTGGCAAACTGAATAATAAAGTCTGACCTAAATCAGGAGATGGCTATGGGTACTGCCATGTCTCCAAAGTTCTTTTGGATGGCAAGGTGCACATCTGCAATAGTAGGATTGGGTGGTTTGACATCCAGTGCGATGACTGCATTGCAGAGTCGTGCCTCGGGTGCTGCTGTGGCAGCATCCACTCGCATAACCGAAAGACTCTGAAGACGGCGGCTCGCCTACATTTTATTAAGAAACTCAATTAGGTAGAGCTCAACTCCGATACGTAAACATTATATCAGCAATGACATATTAGCAAGAGATTGCACGATGTGTTGCTTTGTTACTTGCAAAGAGTCTAGGCAAGCAATTTCTAGGATGTCACAGACATCGCATCTGTTTAAAATTGTTCAGACAATAAGAGTATGCGCTCCAACCTCATCCCTAATCTAAGCCTGGAATTAGTTCGATTCCAAAATAGAAGGGAATTATTTTGTGGGATATATTGATAGGACGCCACTAAAATTCTAAAGTAAGGCTGGTTATTGGTGCTTATTCACTGAATGATTTATTTGTGACCTAAGCAGTACTGTGTGCGTTCCTGCAGTGTGGAATAAATCGAGCGTAGGAAGTGATGTACCATGTCTGCTGCGATCCTGAAGTCGAGGGCGAACGTAGGCGAAGTGAATCAAAGCGATGAGGCAAATCTGAAAATTAATACATGCTTTTAATCGCTATCTATGCAAGCCTACATTGGAAGAGAGCAACAAAGGGGATCGCAGAGTAATGCGAGGGGGGAGGCAGAGTGGTTATACCAAGACGACGAACACACAGGTCACCCGCCGCCGTCCGTGACAGGTACACCCCGGAAGCGCCCCCTGTGGCCTCGCCGACCGCCGCCGCCGTCCGCCGCCCCAGCACCCCGCCGCAAACCCTAGATGTGGACCCAAAGCACCTGCAAGGAAACAGTTCCGCGGCCGCCATGCCGGGAACCCACCGGATTAGACGACATCGCCGGGGAGCAGGAGGAAACTGAAACACGGCCGGCCAATGTCAGCTACCTGAGCGAGCCGTCGGAAACGGAGCGGAAGCAGGCCACACTGGTCGGGCCGCTGCCTTTTATCGCCGCTGTTGCAGGATCGAAGGCAGACACAAAGCAGCAACCCAACTGGCAGAGAACAGTCAGGCCGACTTTAGAGAACAGTCAGTCAGGCCGACTGTAGAGGATCTCGTTCCCACTTCCGTTGTGGAGGAGGGCCTCCCCACTGGCAGGGGCAGCGGCGCCAAACATCTACTAGCAACCCAACCCACTAGAACGGAGTGGGCAACGGCACCTCCGACCGCTCCGGACGACTGACCAGTGGGGACGCGTAGCCAATCAGCGGACGACAACGAAAACCACAGGCCACAGCCCCGCGCGCCCCAACCCACAAACCCGTTCTCACGCGCTGACGGGACGGGAGCACAAAAGCGGCGGATTGAACCCCATGCGCAGGTAGCAAACGACACCGACAGACGGAGCCCACCGGACGAGGGCCCAGCGTGGGGCCCATCAGTCATCCACACCTGTAAGCCACACGCCCGCGAGGCAGCCCATCCCCCACGCCGCTGCAACTGGGCTAAGAGCAGGGCTACCAATGAGAAATAGACAGCGCCCACTGCAGCCAATAACTGGAAGACAACGGCTCACGCGCCGTACAACCCGGTCAGTCCTCCATCCCAACTCCTGTTCACAACCATGGTCAACGAAGGCTGAACCGGTGATCCAGACAACAACGGCCAGGAAAATTTTTGCTACCGTGGATATGTTGGCGCCGCGTTTTGGCCTAGCGTTCTAGTCTCTTTATAGATGCTCATGCTACTGACTACACGCTACAGACAAGCAGAATCACAGAAAGGTGCGGCCTTCACGAGTGGAGCACGAGCGTTCACCGGATGCGGCCTTGCGTCCTCCACGTCATAAGCTGATGCTAATTCATGTAATATTTTTCAACTAGAAGGGCAGTGGTGTTAGGGCCCAATGGGAGAGCTGGTGGAAGCTACTATTTTCAGCTCCCTCACATCTCATTCCTTTGTGAGAGAGGATGAAAAATAGCTTCACTCAGGGAGCTGTTTTGGAATAAGCTGTTTGGCAAAAAAATAGCTCCTAACAGCTCCATAGAGCTGTTGGGAGCCCTCCCAAACAGACCCTAAATAAGACTTGGAGTCTTGTTTTTCTCCTCTTTATTTAATAAATATGGTCTTATACATCAGTGAAATATTATAAATAAGGTGTGATAAATAGTCTCGGACTTTGTGATTGAGTCTTTCTCTACGTAGTGGGTAGGATGATTTATTTTGTGATGGGTGCCGTGCCCAATTAACCACGTCGCGCTTAATGAGTGGTTAGCCACCGATATTTTGACTTCTTTCTCTACAGGATTGGGCGCATGGCGCAATGCAAATAACTCTTGGCTTCAAAGACTTTCTCCAAAACTCACGTATGCCTTATAAAAGGGACCCGAGGGAGTAAATTCTAAACCTCACTAATACATGTGTGAGAGATATAGGGAAAAATTTTAATAAGAAATGAGCAAAAATAAAGAAAAAACGTGTAAAGTAATAGTTTACATTTTATTATTAGTGGGTATTATAAAAAGGACCGAGTTCTCCGGTCCTCCCATCTTCAAACGATCGACATAAGCACATGGCTAGTGGCAGAAAGTAGTTGTTTTTTGTGTGTACTGAATCTGAACATACAATACTTAAGCAGTGCGGGAAGTACAAGTTGTTGAAATACTTTTTTTAATAAAGGATATAAAATATCCGACTTATCTATTCAGGGATAGAATCAGACGTTTCATAAAAAAAGGGATAAAATCAGACCAATTATTACAAACTATGCACACACACTAAAGGTTCGCTGCAATATAGAAACTTAACGGGGGGAGAGCTTCCCCACCTTTTTCATTTCAAACGCACACACTCATCGGTTACCCGGGGTGTGGCAAAGAGTTTGTAATACAGTCGCGGATGAAGGCATGCAATAAACTTACAACCACTCACTCGCCTAAGCTAGATAGTCATTCAATGGTGCTTAATAATAATTTAATATTAACTGCCTTTTCAACATCATGGCTCATAAAGATCACTGTGTCATCCGCATATACTTGACAAACCATCTTGGACAAGATGTGGAATAATCCCTTCTATATGACCTTCTTCCTTTGCTCTAGCAATTAGTACGGCCAACATGTCAACCACTATATTGAATGGTATGGGTGACATGCATGGGAATCACCTTGCCTTGAGCCTCTCTTAGTTTGAAAGAAGGTCCTAATTGGTCATTGACCTTAATACTTACGTTGCCTCCTTGCGTAAATTTCTCTACCCATTAGCACCATTGTTGTGAAAAACCCTTCATTCTTAAGTTTTGTTGTGTAAGAAGTCCCATTTTACATTATCATAAGCTTTTTTGAAGTCTATTTTGAAGATTACACCGTCTTGCTTTTTCGTGTGTAACTCATGGAGTGTTTCATGCAAAATAATTGCGCCCTCCATAATATTTCTGCCTGGAAAGAAGACAGTTTGAGTCGGTCTTATTAACTTCTGTGCAACAGACGTTAATATATTTGTTGCCACTTTTGTGAAGATTTTGAAGGAGACATTCAACAAACAGATAGCCTTGTATTGTTGAATAACTCTTGCATCCTTCTTTTTGGGCAACAGTATTATGTTCCCAAGTTAAGACGATTGAGGTGTAAGTTCCCATGATGAAAATCAGAGAACAACGCCATCAAGTCATCTTTGATTGAACCCCAGAAAACTTGATAAATCTCTGGTGGGAAACCATCTGGTCCAGGCGCCTTGTTATGTTTCATTTCAAAAATTGCCTCTCTTACTTCCTCCTGGGTGAAAGGCTCTGTCAAAAACCCATTTTCCAGATTCGACACTTGAGGAATGTCCTCCGTCCGCGATTCATCTAATGAAATTAGAGACTCTGCAGATGGTCCAAATAGGTTTTTGTAACTAGTAATATGCTCTTTAAGTTGAGAGCATCATCGGTTATTATACTCCCACCATCCTCAAGCTGGAAAATACGAGTTCTCCTATGTCTACCATTGGCTAACAAGTGAATATACTTGGTATTTGCATCTCCTTGTAACAGGTGTTTCACTTTATCCCTTTGGTACCACTTGAGTTCCTCTTCTTTTAGTAATTCTGCTAGTCTTTTATTTAAAACGTGCTTCAGATCTCTTTCTGAGTCATTTAGCATTGTATGCTCTGCTTTTTATCTAGTTCATCTAGTTTATTTAGAAGTGTCGTTTTTTCTTTCCTGTACACACCACTTGTGTGTTTTGCCCATCCTCTAAAATGCTGGCGAAGTCTTCTAATTTTCATCTGCCATCTTTCTATAGGTGAATCTGCAGGTAGAGTATTCTACCAAACCTCACAGACCATCTCACAAAAACCCGCTCGCAACAACCAGCCTAGTTCAAACTTGAACCGGGGCTTGCTAGTGGCAGAAATATAATGAGAAAAATAATCTTTTTTTAGATAAGATGAGAAAAATAATCAGATACTCCATCCTCTGCTTTTGAAATCATAACTAAGCACATGGCTAGTGGGGAGAGATTCGCATGTTTTTAAGGAATCAACTTGCAGTTGCAGATGCAGGGCTCGTGCCTCGAACCTTTGGATAGTTGAACTCTTGATTGTAAAATTCGAGGTCAAGTCAAGCAAGAAGGGCTCCGTCGAGATACCAAGCAGATGCACTTTGCCATCATGAGCGCGGCGCGACGCTGCCTCTGGCGACTCCGATCCACGGCGCCTCGACGAGGCTGCCGCTGAGATGAATCGAAGGCCAGATGTCGAGGTCTCGAGGATGTGAGCTGTTGGAAAACTCGCTACAACATCTTTAGCAGCGACGATAGCTCCCCTTCTGGCTCCGGCTCAGGCTTATTTGGACAACTCCAAGAGGGCCACCGCCGTCGCCAGTATTAATAATCCGTTACACACGGCATTCCAGATCCAAGGCCAATTGTGACTGAACAAGTCTAAAACTATACATTCACAAGTCGTCCGGTAGTGACAAATGACAATGAACCGTTAGATGCCAGTGCGGGAGCGCAAGTTGTTGAATTAGTATATTTATTAGTGGCAGAGAAATATATTTAGAGTAGGACTCAGACCTCGGGTCCTCTCATCTTCAGCTCATAATCACATGGCCAGTGCGGTGTTTTTTAGCATCTTGCACTTGCAGATGCCTGCATCTGCATGCATCCATATATATGGTGATGTGCGGGGGCGGTGTGATCTAGTGGAGGTGAGGTACAGGGTGGTGAGCCGGTGGCTCTTGCCTCGAGCCTTGGGATGGCTGACCTAGGATTAGTACTGGATTGCAAAACTCGATCGACCTCAGGTCCAATAAGAAGGGCTCCGTTCCGTCGAGGTATCAAGCAGATGCACTTTGCCCCTGCTTTGCTTCTCTTGTCTCACTTCCAGTCGCGGACGTAGTACGCACTTCAGAATCCTAGCTAGCACTGCAATTTCACCAGGTTAGTTTTGCCTCCTTGTCCTTTTTATCTATCATCAGGCGCATATATGACAGCTTGATTATCCATTCTGACGACTGGATTGTAAAACTCAAGATCAGGTCCAATAAGAAGGGCTCCTGCGAGAAAATCAAGCAGACGCACTTTACCCTCCTTTGCTTCTCTTGCCTCACTTCCAGTCGAGCACACTTACGTATTTCTGAATCCTAGCTAGCACCAATTTCACCAGCACAGCAGGTTAGGGTGCTTGCTGATCTCTTGCCTCCTTGTCCTTTTTATTATTTATCATCAGGCGCATTTTTGAATCTCTTGTTCGATGTGTAATTTTAGGTCATTTCTATTTGTGCACATTCATGTTCATTTTAGCAGTGTCTATAAAATTTTAGGTCATTTTAGATGCTTTTATATTAAAGTTGTTGTGATTGATGAGATCTATAATTTTCTAGTTTCGAGTTATTTTTTTAAGATCATTAAATTCTTTAAAAAACAACATAAAATTTCAACAAAATATTAATTGCATACCAATAATGTCGTCTCTTGAAAATCCTATCATTTTTATGGTGTGGGATAAAGATAACTTTTATACTAAAGTTGTAGTCGAACTTTATATTATTTTCTGGCCATCTTAATGATCTCAACCGACAAAATTCAAAGCTATGAATTTATATATCCTGTCAATAGTTACAAGTTTCATATATTGTCTTTGACCACCTATATATATATATATATCTCATGAACCTATATAAAATTTACTCACTCTGTTCTTTTTTACATGTCACATTAGATTAAATTTGTCCCAAGTCAAATTTATTATATTTGACCAGTAGAAAAAAATTCTTATAGTTTCACAGCTTATGAGTTCTGTATTGTGAATATATTTTTTTTGGTAATGAATCTAAAAACATAAACCTTATATCATGAACCTATACAACTTCTTAAAAAATTAACGGCCAAAGGTATAAATATTTGACTTAGAAGTTAGAATAAATCTAATAGGACATGTAAATGAAAATGGAGATAGTAGATTGGTCCATGGCACACTGTACGTACCACCTAGGTAGTCGGTCCAACTAAAATGCTGAGACCTCCTGTTCCCATATTATTTCGTGAAAGAAAACAAAGATTAACTTGCTTTTAATTTGATCGTACCATGTCTTCATAGAGCTGCGTGCATGCGCTGTAAGGTGTGAGTTGCATCGTGTAACCGCAAAAATCTTTTGACATAAATATTTCCATGCATGTTTGTGGAACTAGCATAATGGCAGCTAAGCACTCATCAAAAATAATTCATGTCTTCACAAGAAAATAACTGAGTGTTAATTTTTGCGTATGTAGAGAGGTTGGCATCATGGCGGAGATGGCGCTCGCGATGACCACGACTGTGGTGGAGGGGGCACTGTCTCGGATCCAGGTGGCGTTGGAGGAGGAGAAGAAGTTGAAGGATGGGGTGCAGCAGGACTTGGTGTTCATCACCGCCGAGTTTCAAATGATGCAATCCTTCCTGAAACAAGCCAACAAAGAGCGCGCCAAGAACAACGAGGTGGTGAGGAGCTTTGTTCGGCAGCTCCGTGACCTGGCCTTCGACGTCGAGAACTGGGTTGAGTTCGTTGCCCACATGGACCCTCACGAGTCCACGGCATGGTCAAGCCTTTTGCGCGCGATGCCACCCTGGGCGGTGCCGCGCTTCCTGGCGCCTCCACGGCACCTCGACGAGGCTGCCGCCGAGATGAAGATGCTCAAGGCTAGGGTCGAGGATTTGAGCCATCGGAACAGTCGCTACAACCTTTTCAGCACGGACGATGGCTCCTCTCCCTGCTCCGGCTCAGGCTCCGGCTCGGACTCCAAGAAGGCCACCGCCGCCGTCAATAAGCCGTCACAAAGAGCAATGGAGATCCTATGCCAACTGTGGCGGCATGAGGTTGGCAGGTTTCGAGAGGTGGCGTCGGACTGCTTCTTCTTCGGCCGCCTAAAAAATTTGCTCATCGTCCCTGATGTTGTAGGCGATGCTGACCTTGAAGTCATCTGGTTATGGGGAGGTGGAAAAGTCCATAATATGTCCAACCTTATCAGCACGGTTTACCACGACCCAGAAACCTGCAAGTGGTTCCACCACCGTGCCTGGGTCAAGATTCCGTGTCCTTTTAATCAAGAAGAGTTCCGCAAGATGTTGCAAGATCAACTAGAACTAACCAGTCTCGCCAACGACACGCAGTGCAGCATGCAACCAGAGATGAACGAGAAAAGGTACCTCGTTGTCCTGGAACATGTATCCAATTTGGTTGAGTGGAACACCATCAAAACGTACCTGCCAAACACGAGTAACAAGGACAGCCGGATACTCGTGTTAACGCGAGAAATTTGGTTGCCCATCCACTACGCGCGGAGCACGTTCCTGGTGTCAAGCCTCGGACAGTATCAGGATGGTCAAATTATGTTTGCATTATAAAAAGGTAAACTAAGTCCATCTCCAACTGAGGATCGGCTGCTGTACTTTGTAAACTTGTTCATATTCATTTTTACTATATCTAGTTCATCAACTCGTGCTCTCACACGGGCTAAATAAATAAAAGATGTACTATTAATATATTTTGTTATTAGAAAATTATTTATATTAAATTGTATGTTTATTTATTTTCTACAAAACATACATAGGTACTTTGTAGTATATATATCAAATGATCATAAACTTATTAATAACTTTTTTTTTTGCAAGGGACTGATTTTATATATTTTTCATGCATATTCATATATTTACTTTGCATGGCACCTTTGTACATTCTAATATAAAGTTAGTTTGAGGCCTTGCCATTAACTATGGCAACCTTGTTGCATCACATGTCGTTATGAATCTAAACTTTTAATTTTTATCTTTCTTTTTAGAGTGTCTAGTTATGTATTGACATATTAAATTCATCAGATTTTTTATGAATCCGACTCAGTAGACAGTTGTAGCATAAATACTGAAGTACAACCAAATATATAGAAATCTAACAAATTTAGTAAAAAAATCTAACAAACGATAAATAGCAAGTCTTATTTTTATCGACTACTACAATTTTTTCCTTAAGTTAAAACTCTTCTTGTATTTTTTACTCACTCTTATTTTGGACTATTTTAAAATAAGGATTTTAGGTTGTATAGTACATTCTTAAATACTACGATAGCATATGCAATCATTTGAAACTTGTACCAGGTCACATAAGATAAGTTATAGAGCTTAAAATGAAATCTTATAAAGCCTTATAATGATTGTATTACTTTAGGGTAATGTTATGCCAAAAAATATAGCCACAAATAGTTTTAAATTAATTCTTAAGATTGTTGAATTTCCTATTAAGTAACAATATGTGTAGTTATGGTTATACTATCAACATAGACGTGTCAAACATTTAGTTAAAATATACAAATATATATAAAGTCCTATAAAATTATGTCATGCTTATTAATATGATATTAAAAAATTTTAGCATCATTAATATATAATTTGTTAAGGAAATATTTTCTTGATGAAACATAACATATATATTTATCGCTCATACTACAATATGTGTATGCTTATATTAATCAAATCTTAATTAATAGAATATATTCATTATCTTTTAGATGTAGATTTAACAGGATATTTAGTTTTCATAGTAATGAAATGAAAATTGGGTTACATAAATTACTTATTATAATAGAAGTACTTTGGTAATTAGATGAAATATAGATCTATTTTAGATCATGCATCTTAATGGCACATATGGGTAGTTCATAGGGTCATGAGTTTGTCGATGTTTTACCACCGATAGCCTGCCACGGGGGTACTCATGACAGTTGTTCGGGCTTCAACGAATAAAGGAACACAACAGTTTAGCGGGTTGTGAGACGAGATTTTATACTAGTTCAGGCCCTCGATCTAATCGAGTAAAAACCTTGCGCCCAATTCGGCGTTAGCCAGGCGTTATATTGCTTTGAGTTGTGTTGTGTTCCATTTACAAGGAGTGCCCTTACCGGCCCGTTATAGTCCAAAGGTCCGGTCATGGGTGTTTGGTTCCTAGTCGGTTTAGGGAACAAGTCCTGATTCAGTTTTCAAGACTAGTTTCCTTACATGCCCTGTCTACGAGCTCTAATTCCTTACGTGCCTCGCCGCGCGTTTCTGCTTGGTGAGCCTACTTTGAGGCCCATCGCCTTGTGTTGCAGTCCATGAGGAACCCCTGGGTTCCCCCATCAACAGAGTTATTTTATGCAATAGTTAATGTGGGTACTTATTTAGAAAGTAGTACAGATCTAATAGCTATTATTATCAATGGTGATTAGGTTATACCGAATAGATGGTAAAATGTTTTGGATTTTTGATAGAAATTTCTAGGATTTCTTTTATAGTTTTCTATTGTGTCTCGTGAGAATTAAGGTGGAGGCTTCATTAAGGATCTCTAACTAGAATATCTAGTATTTTTCTTTATTTTATCAAGACATGCATTTAGTTGAATCCTAATCTCAAGATTTATAAACTCTTATTGCATCCCTTTGTGTGAGCTCTTGAATTATATTTTAGATTTATGCTTTTAACCAAGTTTTACAATTTTTTACACATGTTAAGTACAAACTCTAGCGTTTTTATTTTTAGTCATTTTTTGTTAATAATAATTTGGTCTAGTTAATATTGTTTTCACGTGTTAATTAGGTTTGAAACTCACATTGCACCCTAGCATAGAACTCGTTGAATTTGTTATATCACATAATTATATGTGTTTAATATTATTTTAGATATCATAGAGTGCTAAAACTAAATTACCAATATTTATATGACATAATTTAGAAATGTATGACTCGTATATACATGGTAAAACATAGCATTATGGTTGTTTAATTTCATATTTATAGAGGCTTATTATTTAGAAATATATATGTGTCATACTTTAGGAATATTTTTTTTAATAGCATATATTAGCATTTACATATAGATTTGAGAACGATGGATAATTTAGCTACAATGTGAGAGGGTTATTATGAATTATTTGTTATAATAATGACAAAATTAGCAATTTAGATACAAGTTTAGGGGTTATTTTGAATTACTTTTCATAATGACATGTGTGTCTAATCTATATAAAATTAAGGGGGTTATTTTGAATTATATTTCGTAATGGCAGAGGTGGGTTATTTTTAATGCAAAATTAGAAGATTACTTTATGTATTTTTCATAATTGCAAAGGTGGGTAATCTTTTATTAATTACAATGGGTCCAATGGCAATTATTTGAGATGATGATTAGGATCTACCAAATTAACGGCCATATGTTTTTGATTATTATGTGAATTTCTAAGATTTATCTTTTCTCCCGGCACATCGACTCCAGTTATCTCACATGTGAGCTCTTTTTTCTCTCCTCTCTCGGTGAGATGGAGAGATGAGAGAGAGAAAAAGAGCTCCTGTGAATATGCATGAATAGTGAATACGTTAGAGAAGTATGGAGCCAGTAGGAGCTCTACCAAAGGGGGCCTTGAAATTGTTATCTATATAAAATACTCTTTTTTCCCTAGGAGCCATAACTATATAAAGTTATAGCACAACTATAGAGAAATTGTGATAGATAGCGATTCATGACAATCATAAATTTGATGAACATAAATAGGTTTTCATGGTTGTAGAGTCTAGGCAATAATATACTTAATATGAAGTTACAATATGCATGATTCATGAAGTCAAGTCTTCAATTTACTAAAAAGACAACTTAGCAATAGAAGATATGAAGATAACCAACTTAACAATAAAGTAAGTAGTTAATAACTATATTGTCATTGTCATGTCTAATATTGAAATAGCTCCACTATTTCAAAGCTATGCTAATCTCCAAAAAATATTTTAAAGCTATGCTAAGCATTTTAGCGGCACTAAAGCGCAATATAGTGGTTGTAGCTAATAACATAGAGGTAACATTAGCAATAGCTTAGGATGGACTCTTTACAAAAGCTATAAAAGCGTTGTAGCGCTAGTATAGCCAACTATTCAAATCTATAAGAGTAGGTGGTCATATACCAGACCATCTAAGGTAGTACGTATGCCAATTATGCAAATGCACATAGAATATATGGATGTATACTTATATACTATTATAATGGTATTACAATAATGTATATTAAAATATAGGATCTTTTATTTTTTTTCATGTAATAAGATTTGGAGTATCTTAAAATGAGTATATATAAATATACTCAAACTGATAAATAAGAATACATCGTTTATTGAATATGGAAGTAGCTACAACTAATTAATCAAGAATAGGAAAAGTGCACCCATATATGCACGTCATGGACTAGTAATCTATGAAGGGCCTATGCATAAAAAAAAAAAGCGTATATGCATTTTATACGTATACGTACCTGCGATGGAGGCGGGATTTAGAATTTATTTATTTAGAGTATTTATTATTAGACAACTTAACTATTTATATGCACGTACCTGCAGGTCGCAGAGCGGCTGATGGGGCTCAACTTATAGTGAAAGTGAAGCTTGGTACTATCATCTCCGTGTGCGGTTATAGTCAGAGGAAATCAAGACTCGTCAAAACGTTGTACCATCAAATCTGGATGGGAAGGGGATTCATGCGATCGGACGTTGGAGTGAAGTTCGAGCATCTAAGATGGGTCCCTGTGGTGGGTGGACACGAAGAAGCGCTGAACCTGCTGGACTTGTGGCGGCGCATGTGTCTTCCTATGCAACAATATGGATTCTATGATGGTGATCTGCAAGAGTTGTTCGATATTTTTGGTGGTTATGAACTTGGGAAGGTGTT
The DNA here is from genome assembly GCA_018135685.1 of Themeda triandra. Classification (NCBI taxonomy): domain Eukaryota; kingdom Viridiplantae; phylum Streptophyta; class Magnoliopsida; order Poales; family Poaceae; genus Themeda; species Themeda triandra. The sequence goes on along the minus strand of JAENPR010001931.1, from coordinate 40,747 downwards.
GCGTATGGCGGAAGAAGAGGTGATTCAAGAATGCTGTGAGAGTCTGAACAACTCCCTCGTGGTCATCCATGGCCTGCGTTCCAAAGATGACTGGGATGTCATAAGATCCAAATTATTATCCAAGATTCCTAGGAGAAAAAAAAGATCCTGCTGTTTCATCGTCGTCATGGATGACCCAGATGTAGCGAGTTACTGTGTACATGGTAATGAAGAAAGATTGGTCCTTGTCAAGGATGGGATGGTATGTACCCTCCTAGCTGCTTCCTGTTGTTACTGCTGCTGCTACTAACTATACATACATCGAAATCAAATTGTATCGTATATATATAATTTGTTGCTCCGTGCATGATACCACTTTAGTTGTAATTAATTATACTGTTACTTGCAATCGCAGGGCCGCAAATCGCCTTATAAACATGAAGAGGCTATTGCTTCAGTGACAAGTATATATGATCGTACAAATAATAAAAGGCAAGAGCAATATGAAAAACTGATCAGTGATTGCATCCTGGCAGATATCGATTCCCGGCGCGTGGTGTCGGTGTTTGGGATGCCTGGTGTTGGGAAATCAGCAATGGTCAAATGGTTTTATAGCAAAAAGATGCTAGACCCGGAAAATACATGCTTCAACTTCGGAAACTACTGTTGGGTGGAAGTTCCACATCCCTTCAGCCTGGAGGAGGTGTCTTGGCGCCTGCTTGTGGCTTTGTTTTCGGATATTGCTACTGTAGATAGGGGAAGACCAATGTTTAATATCATTGATGGAACTGACATAATTCAAGAGTGTCAGATTCGGCTTCGGAGCACAGTAAATCAGGTATGGATGATTATTGTATTCGATGGCGTGCGGTCCATGGAGGACTGGAACGCCATAAATGCTGCCTTCTGTTTGTCTACGCCTGTCATCATTGTCATTACAGATGACCAAAGTGTAGCCATGCACTGCATAAAATTGGTCAACGTTCAATGTCTAGAAACCAATGATGATGCTCTTCGTCTCTTCCATCGACAGGTGCGTACTCACTTTCATCTATCACCTATCCATTCATTGACCAGCTGGTAGTTGTGTTCTTTTGTATATACTCCCTCCCTCTGTCCCTCCTTCCGGCCGTGCCAAAAACAAATTAACCTGCATAAACATTTCAACGTGTATAACAACAATTAGATTTAGGGCCTGTTTGGTTCCTAGGACTAAAACTAAAGTGAACTAAACTTTAGTACTAAAGAGCCAAACACAAAGACTAAAATGAGACTAAAACACTTTAGTTGTATGCATTCACTTTAACCACCCAAGGTGAACTAAAAAGGAACTAAAACATTTTAGTCCACTTTAGTTTTAGTTTGGGGAACCAAACAGGCCCTTAATTAGTTCGTCAACCCATGCTTCCTCCATCTAGAGTCTTAGGCGGCATAAGTATATTCATATATATATGTTCATGTTGAATACTGATATAATCTGTACTATATCTAGTTGTAATAGTTTTATTAATCATCGATTCATGTGTGGGTGGGTGTGGGTGGGTGTGGGCGGGGAAGGAGTGCGTGTGTTCTTAATCTATATCAATAGTATTCTTTTCTTCATACATGACACTTCAGTGTATCTTCAATACAAAATTAGGTGGAACCTTATCTCCATACATGACACATAAAACAATGGGGTTCTCATGTGAACTTCCACTGGCTAGTTTCGATGTGAGTTTTATGTGAGTTTCATTGGCATTAAATGGGTTGCCACATATGCATTACATGTTAGTGTATTTAAGAGGAGAGAGAAGAAATGAGTTTCATCACAATTACCAACTCGAGTCTTGAAATTAAATGTCTATGGAACCATAGAAGGAAACTCTCAATTGAGAGTGGGTGTTTCATCTCAGTTTTATTTTATTTTATATGATATGGTAGTCTTGGAAACAACACCATAAAACTTCCCACTAAGACATAGATGTAGATTTGAAGGAATATTTTAGTTTCTTTCAATAATGGAGTAAGTCATAACTTATATGCAAATTTAAGGCTTTACATATATTATCTATCATAATGGTAAGTGGGCAGGATATACTCTACATTATGTTTCACCGAGATAGGTTAGTAATTTAGATACAAACTAAGGGTTACATAATGTTGTTTTTTCATAATGGTAGATCGACGTAATTCTTTAAAAAATGTTTAGCTCCAATGGGCATTGTAGTCAATGGTGATTAACCAAATACATGGCTAGCTCTTTTTTTAATCTTTGCGAGAATCATGTGAGGATTAACATAAAGGCTTGACATCCCTTGCTTTGCACATATATGGGTCTTTGATACTTACTTAATTTAAACATAACTTCAACATTTGATTTTATTAGTTTTTAATTTTTATCACACTTTAATATAAAACTCTTGTGCTTATTACATGTTTAATATACATCTTTCCTATTGAATTGTGTCAAAAAAAATTCTTTTACTACAAGGGCGTAGCGACATTGTTTCACCTTGCAACTTGGAATTTAAAGTTTTTAAATTGCTATATCAAAGAACTGTATGTGTAACAATATTATGTTATAAACTATAAAGGACTTAAATATAAATTGCTAGTGCTGATGTGATAAAATGTGTGACCATTTTTAGATTTAATGTGTTGGTCGGGATTACTCCATCCATCCCAACTAAATCAATTTCTATATTTACCCTAATTAATATTTTTAAAGTTCGACTATATTTATAGAAAATAACACCATCATTTATAACACAAATTTGACATAATTAGATACACCATAAAATATAATTTCATAGTACTTATTTGATGTATTCTTGTCTAAACTTAAAATAGTTTGATTTAAGATAATTCTATATGTTAATTTATTTTGTGTCACAAATGGAGTAATTTCTTTTACCGTGGCATGTCGAGCATCTCCAACAGTTTGGTATTTTTGTTTCCCAAATCATGTTGTCTGCCAACTCCCAAGTATATGGGGAGGAAAAAAAAAAGAGTCCATCTCTAAAATTTTGTCATGACTCGTTCCCAATACCCAAACTGGTCCCACAAAGCCTTGATTTACGAAAAAGGTAAAAGGACCTACACTTTCCACTAATTAACTCATCCTAGATCTAGACATTTTCCACTCTGGCAAACTTACATACGGAACCCTAAGAGCAAAACAAAATTATGTTTATGCCCTTCCACCTCTTCTCATATGGACAAGCAGAGAACACGCACCTAGCTTCTATGCCTCGGCGGCAGAGGACGAGGCCGTGGCGATCGCAACCAATCAGGCCTATGCACGCAGTCGAGATAGCCTGCCTTGTAGTCACGCTCCGCAAGGACCACCGCAAAAGGAGCCTCGATGCACGTGTGTGACCCGCACGCATATATGCGTGCTCGGGAGAGATTTTTACGAAGTTGAGAAAGATTGGGAAGGAGGATGCCAAACTATTGGAGAGATTTTTCTCAATTTGCCAGAAAAAAATTAAGAATGAAAAAGCCGTATGGAAAAATGTTGAAGATGTGCATGCATTTAACATGGAATCACCAATATGTAAAGTGAATAAAAAGCTACTACCGCATGTGCACATATCATACACAGAACACCTTAATATCATAGTTGCCATGCATGTTATCATTGATATGATTCGACGTGTCAATAAAACTTACTATTTCCATGTAGTGTTAGTTACTGCATGTGCATGAAGTGTGACAGAGCTACTCCACTAGATTGAGAAAAAAAAAACTTTCCTTAAAACCTATCATACTAGGTGATTCCCCACGCGTTGCTGCGGGAATTGGGTGTATAACTCTTCTACTTCTATTTTAGATTTGCAGCTAACTCGATGCATTAATTGGGGAGGAGTTTCTAGTGAAAGTGGAGGTGGGGTGGGTGTAGTAGATGGATGGACAGCTGATGATGTGGCACCCTGAAAAGCTAGAGAAATACTCTAGTGGGCATTAGCTTTATAGGAGTAATAGATATAGTGGAATAGGCTCAAAAACTGCTACAACAAATCCCCTTTCTCAATTCTCTTTCCCTATATTTTTCCCAATCCATCGAAACCTCTCCTCAATCCCTCAGATAGAGGAGAGCAAAGCAGCAATTTCGTCCCTCAATCCCCTTTCCTTCCTCATTCTGCTGGAGCACAACTCTCTTACACTACAAAAGTCTATTTCATCATTCCCCTTTAGTTCCATAGAGGAGATTGGTTACCCTCAATCTGGTGGAGATGATCAAGTAGTTAAGTCTACTAAGAATTGAACATTTAGGCGAACCAAAATAAAAGACAGGATAACTATAAATTTTTAGTCTCGCTAATAGCTAAAGTTTTGTTATTCTGACTCCGCGAAGAAGTTGTTGTGGATTTCTAAAAGTAGAAGATATACATACCACGCACGTTGCTGCAAGGTTTACGAAGAATTTATAATGAAATCAAGTGGAAATATTGTGGATTTCTTGCATTAAGAGGGTGGAAGTTAGTGGGATGATATGGCTATTTGTGGGAGATGATGTGGATAATTAGTCAGATATGATATGTGAATGGCTTGGATGTTGAGATAGACCTTATGGAATGATAGTGTCTAAGTTTTTCAAAATTATCAATTAATTATCATATATAGTGTCTAAGTTTTTCAGCTTATCTATATATCTCTTAGTGGGATGATATGGCTATATATGATAATTTTTAATCAAAATGTTTAGATATGATAGTTTTTAATTCTAAACATGTAAGTTGGTAGCATTATTTTCTAATTGATCTGTTTGAACTTATAGGTTTAGTTTATTTCTGGATTGCAGATTGGTTACGATGCTTTAGAAGGGGAGGACGACGAACGTGTCAACGGACTTCTAAACAGGCTTATGGCCAGGTGTGGTGGGCTTCCCAAAGTAATAGCCGCTGTAGCTGAATGCTACGAGAAGTCCGTTGAAAAGGGGACGTACTTGAAGCTGAAGGATATAAATGATAACTTTATGCACTATATGGAAGGAGCCCATAGTTTAAGTGGCCTCTTTTCATGGATGCAGTCGTACTTGGAAACTTTCAAGGATGACATTAAGCCATGTATATTCTATCTTCCAGTTTTTCATGGCCTGAAGAAGGTTAGGACCAAGCGTTTGGTATGACGGTGGATTGCAGAGGGTTACGTCAGGGACACATCCAGTCATTTCGCCGAAGAGAATGGACGGCGAATGTTTACTGAACTTCATTTGGAATTCAGTAGTATGATCCAGTACGAACTATAGCAAGCCTTCCCAGTTCCGAGTGAATGGTTTCTTACTTGAATATATCACCTCAAGACCCATGGAAGACAACCTTTGTTTTATACTGGAGGGGCCTTGCCGCCTGCACGCATCACAACGTGCAGGGCCGCCGGGGCAGCACCTCATAGTTCGAAATATCAGTGACACGGACATGGCTGCATTCTGGAAGATTGATTTCTCAAGGCTACGGTCTTTAACAGTTTATGGTGAGTGCAGGCCATCCATTTTTGACCCTGCAAAAATAAAGATGAGGTATGTTCGGGTGCTAGATCTGGAGGATGCGTCAGGTGTGAAAAATTATCACCTTGTGGACATCATGGAGGTGTTTCCTCGGCTCAAGTTCCTGTCCCTACGAAGATGCAGAGAGATTACTAGACTGCCAAAGTCCCTGGGTGGTCTGAGGCAGCTTCAGACTTTAGATGTTAGAGACACCTCTATAGTCAAGCTTCCAGAGGCCATATTGGAGCTAAACAAGCTCGAGTATGTTCGTGCTGGCACCAGACTTAGTAACCCATGGGATGAAGATGGCAGCATGGTCCTAGAAGAAGAAGAAAAGCTCGAGTACGTTCGTGCTGACACCAGGCTTAGTAACCCATGGGACGAAGGTGACAACATGGTCCTAGAAGAAGAAGAAGAAGAAGAAGAAGAAGAAGAAGAAGAAGAAGAAGAAGAAGAAGAAGAAGGAGGAGGAGGAGGAGGAGGAGGAGGAGGAGGAGGAGAAGAAGGAGAAGTAGGAGAAGTAGGAGAAGAAGAAGAAGAAGAAGAAGAAGAAGGAGGAGGAGGAGGAGGAGGAGGAGGAGGAGGAGGAGGAGAAGAAGAAGGAGGAGGAGGAGGAGAAGGAGGAGAAGCACAAGCAGAAGAAGAAGAAGAAGAAGAAGAAGAACAAGCAGAAGAAGACCCTACAACAATTGCAGCAGATGCTTTGTCACCACCAGCAGAAGACGCAACACTTCCATTATTAAGTGCAGATGCTGCTACAACGGTTCCACCAACACCACCACAAGATTCTTCTAAGGCTTCAAGCAGCAGGCTTCATGCTTCAAGCTACCTGTCCAAGCTGTGCTGTCGTCGGAGCAGAGCATCTGTTGGTTCCTGCAGAGCACCTGCTGCAACTGTTACAATGCCAGTTACTACTAGTAGTAATCTGGGTGTTGAAGTTCCTGCAGGGATCGGTGAGAAGCTGACGAACTTGCAAACTTTTGGTGTTGCTAATGTAGGAACTGGCGGAAAGGCAGTCATTCTAAAGGAGCTCCACAAGCTCACTGAACTGTACAGGCTTGCGGTGTGCGGCGTCAACCCGGACAATGTCAGTGACTTCTTTTTTGCCATCAAGGATCTCCCGCATCTGAGGTGGCTATCAGTGCGACTGGATAAGAGTAAGGATGATCGCTTTGTTTGTCTGGATGACACTATTAACCGACCACCCAAGTCCCTGACACGCCTTAAGCTACATGGGCATGTATGCGTACTTCCAAGCAGCTGGATCAGCAAGGTTGCCAACGTCCTACAAGTATTGGACCTTGAGGTGACCTTACAACAAGAAGCGGACATGCAGATCATCCTCGGTCAATTGTTACGACATGAGAATAGGGCATCCAAGAGTCGGCTCTGTTTGAAACCGATTTATAATATTGGTCAGCTCAGTGTGGGTGTTGCTGATGTGGAGCTACAGTTCAGTATCCTAGAAATTATTTGCACCACCGAAATAGAGGCAACCATTGTTGGAAATATGCCATACGTTGATGTGGTGAAGGTTCACTGCTCTAGTGGATCTTTGCAACTTTCTGGGCTACAACAGATTCGTTACCTCAAGGAAGTGTGGCTCAAGGGATCCTTTAGCGACAACTCACTCAAGCAAAACTTGCAGCGACAGCTTGCCTGGCATCGAAATAAACCTGTCTTGAAGGTGTTTCAGCCATTTGCCTGATTATTAGTTTTCTAGCATAGCTGATTGAACTTTTATCTCTCTTCTTTTTGTTGTAAGAACTTTGATGTAAGGACAATGAACTTCTATGGAGCTGGGCTGCACTCTTTTTCCCTGTCTAGGGTTTTTCACAAGGGTGAGTTTTACCTAGACAGGTTTTTAATGAGGCAGCCATTGTACTAAAGCTCTTAATAAATTGTTATTTTTCTATCTCTTCCTGTGTTTGTGACTCTGTGTGATCTGTCAATCCATTTGTGTGAGATGTGAAGTTATGTGTTTTTGAATGTGATTTGATCTCAATCTATGAATAACCGTGACATATCCAAGTTTTTGTGAAGTATATGTTCTTGTTCTTGTTGTTCTGAGTTCATTAAGGTGTTGGCACGGCATGCCAAAGGCCTTATATAAGTGACGTGCCTAGGCTAGTACTTGTGCATGATGGCACTATGAGGCACGGCACGGCATGTTAACCGTGTTGCGTAGTGTCCGTCGTGATTATTCGTGCTGTGCTGGGCAGCCCGTTTGGCGAGCTACAGCTGCACTTGCACACCACCTATGACACTTCCTAATAAGTTGCAGTAACCAGCTAACTGAACTGAACAAACTGATCAGGTCGGAGCTGTACGTGCCCAGCGTCGACGACCCGTACTTCGGGGTAGGTGACGCGGTACTGCCACTGCCCGTTGATGCAGCCGTTGCCATAGGGGCCGCGAGACGCGCACGCCGGCGAGCTGCACGGGAAGGGGCGTAGGTGGGCGACCAGGTCTGGTCGAAGAAATTACATAGGAAGAAAAACTGAAGAAATGATCATAGGGGGGAAAACTGAAGAGAAATGGGCCAGGCCCAACGACGAGGAGGATTTGGGCTCAGTGGCGTTTAGGACAAATTATGGGCTTCTCGCCTTGCAGCCGCGCCCGCGCATGGCCGCATATGCTACCTTGCAGTATCTGAAATGGGCCCAATCCAGAAACTATCCAGCCCTGCTATAAGCAAATTTATTAATTATTTAAGCATGCATGTGTGCATCCATGTCGTGTGCTGTACAGCAACGACACAACACAATAATGCATGCAATGCACATCGACGACCATCAGCAAGTCAAGTCTTCTGCACTGTAATTTTTTTTTAAAAAAAATCTTCTGTACTGTATGTACATGTGCCTCTCCTCAGCTGTGTGTTTTTGCTGCTGGGGCCAACGTATGTACAGTAAGTATGTATGCATATGCATGCATGCAATTTATTTTCGCCCCAGCTGCCTCTGGCGCATGCAATAACATCGTCGTCCTTCTTCACAAACATGGTACCCATGCTCGTGTTTCTAGGATTCCAGCTACTGATAACCTAGTGCTAGCCGATAAACAGAGAATGTTAAACTGTGTTTGTTGCGTCGATTCCTGCGTTCTTTTTATGAAAAGAAGTGAATGGATTCCTATGGAAGTCCGATATAATAACTCATATGAAATTCATGTGTTACAAATAAGTAAAGCACCATACTGCTTTAAATAAAAGGATTTAAGCATGAGAATTTAATTATGTACAGATTAAATTTTGAGCTATGTCCAATAAAAACTAGTTATACTTGTTCTCACATTTTTTTAAAAAAATTATTTTCTAGCAAACTACACAAATATAAGTGGATTAGAATGTAAGTTTAATTTTACTCTTGTCTAACCTTACACATATGGATTAAGGTGGATATGAGCCTACCCAAATGTGGTACACATGTGGCACTCTCCGTGGCAGCATGCATCTGGCTGTCTACGGTCTCCATGATGATTTTGCATAGGTAAATGTACCCAAAGTAATGATATTTTTTTTTGAAGGCAAAAACTGTGAGGGAGATCCCCACAGCACTTCATTTTCTATTTATAATTTAAACAAAGTTACAATAGAACTTACATTGTGATTAACTAAAAGCATCTAGCCAAAAGCAAAAGGTTGATCTAAGATCATCCTTAAAACGGAGGGATTGAAGCAAGCATTCATTTTTGAAATTCCTAAACCAAATGTTAACAGCCCAGAGTAATGATATTAGTTAGGGAGAATTAGCTATGGGACATCTCGAAAAGCATAAATTGGCTGGTGCATATATCCACTTTCGATATTTGCTAGAAGACACTGCGGTTTCGTGTAATTGGGCCAATCGACATCAAGACTAATCAAATATTTTTATAAAATAGAAATAAAATCTCCAGTGAAGCTTAATTGATATATTAAACTTTGTTATTTTCATCTGATATTTTTATCACGGACATGATTTGGCGATGTATGCATTCTGTGATTTTTCCATTATTTTTCGTATCTTACAAATATATTAACTAATTAACCATGGTTTTTCTTTACCTATTTATGAAGATGGGCAAAATGGTCATTTCAGTGCAAAGCAATATTTTTACTCTATAGTTCTCATCATGTAGAGTGTAGAAGATTTTATAGTATAATTTTTAAAGCACTTATACGATTTTTATATCTATTTTGTAACAATGTTTGATTAGGCTTGATGTCCATTGACTCAATTACACGAAACTGCGGTGTCTTCTGGCAAATATCGAAAGTGGATGTGTGCACCATCTAATTTACGCTTTTGGCGTGTCCCACAGCCAATTCTCTGTATTAGTTAAAGTCCTTTACACTATCTATATCCAATTACTCCCTTTGTATAGGATTCGAAGTCATTTTAAACAAGGTTTGTGTCAAACATTCGAATATAAATCATCAATAAGTTTTAAATTATTGAGTTTAAAAATATGAAAATTATATGAATAGATTTGTCTTGAAAAATACTCTCATACAAGTATACGTATATCAGTTTTTCATAAATATTTTTATAAAAAATAAGAGGTTAAAGTTATGCTTTGGAGACCGCGTTGTTGTCCTAAACGGTTTCTAAATCCTATACGGAGAGTATATAGCCTTATTAAGTTCCCATTATGTCGATTCTCAAAAAAAAAGTTCCCATTATGTCGAGTTTGCCATAAGAGCAAGTATTATAGCAGGCTACAAGCCGGCTAAATACTGAGGTGGAGGAGAGAGAAGAAGCGAGTTGTAAACCTATAGCCGACTTGAACACAGGAACTAAGAAACTTTGTGAGAGAGATAAGTGGACCATTTGTTAATTATGAAGAAGTAACCATTATATGTTTGAGTGGAGAGAAGGCTATAAAAAAAAAACCTTACTGACTGTATCATAGAGGAAGCACTTTATGGTGCAGAACAGAAGAACTGCGCCGATCGATCAGTGGGTAGCCTTCGTTCTCCAATCAGCGCCAGCCGGTACGCCTGAGACAGATCACGGTTCTATGCCTTGCACCGTCGAGATGATCCTCATCAACACCGATCCAACCAATCGCAATAGCAAACAGTAAATCTACATCGGATTTGGTCAAACTTATAGGATCAACTGACTCCAATAAGAGCAAGTATTGTAATTTCGTCGGCAGCGGGCTGAATGCTCGTGCCACATCACTCCCAGCCAACGAAGTATTAGGCCAGTCTCAGTGCAAGTTTCACCAGAGTGTCATGCACATTTATTATAGCGCCACATCGGCCCGATTGTACTTTTGATTGAAACAAGGAGGAGAGAGAAGGCGGGAGTTTCACCATGGTGAACGACGTGGGCACGATTTCACATGCGGTGAAACCCGGTCAAAGCGCCCACCGAGGCGCTTCACGGCATGAATTTCACCGGTGAGTGGTTGCCATTGACATGCGGCGATGGCCGATGGGGAATAGAGAAGAGAGAGAAACGCCGGTGGTTAAAATAAGGCTAAAATAAGCATGTGAAAACCGTGAATGAAATTGTGCATTGAGAAAGAGACGCTTTCATACTCAAGTTTCACGTCTTGAAAACCGTGAAGTGAAACTTCGCATTGGGAGACCCGGCCTTATGGCTAAGCTGTTTAACTGGCTGTAGCATTTAATGATGATACAGGCTAGATGTACCGTGAAGCTGAAAAGAACTCGCTCACAGCCGGCTAAAGAAATATTTTTGTCCTCGTACATTGCGCTGCAGCCGACGAAGAGTTTAGCGCCAGCTCCAAATTCTCTCTCTTTGTGTGGCTGGTTTTTTGATGACGTGGAGCCTCTTCGCCGGCTAAAAGCCGATTATAATACATGCTCTAATTACACAAAGGTGTTGCGTTTCAGCTACACACACCTTCACACCTGATTGATTCAGGATACCCGCCACCGACCAATCATGATTTTTTTTTTTTTGGATATGATGCAGCCAAATTCAAGCATGTTGATTCCGGCACTCATTCTGTGCTTGATGAAATGGAATTTCCATTGCCTAACAAGTAACAATACGTAGGCGTGCACACAAGGTCCACTGGCACTAACAGAACATACTCAGTTTTGTGCATAGGCGTGCACTACTTGCAAGGAACGAAGCTAAGATTCCTAGCTATTGGTTAGCAGCAAGCACTCAGCAGGCGGCGCTGCGGAACCCAATCCTGCCGCCGCCGACGTCATGGAGCACCTGGATCGTCTGCTGCTGCACATTTCCAAGGATCGACGGCGAGCTGTCATCATCATTGGACGCGAAGGCGAGGCAGCCGTTGAGCAGGATGCCCGACCGGTCCATCTCCACGACGGCGTTCCCGTCGAACACGAGCGCGATCCTCGGCAGCCTGGGGTACCGGACGCCGGTGAGGTCGTAGCACGTGTCCAGCTCCGCCTGCGGCGGCGCGACGCGGTACCTCATCCTGTTCCTGAACGCCGCGCGCAGCGCCCCGTACGCCGTCACGGGCAGCCGCGTAATGATGGTGCGGGAGTCCACCACCGTCCCCGCCGCGAACACCTCGGGCGGCACGTTCAGCGCCTTCCCGTTGACTGTGATGGCCACCAGCAGCGCGCGATACAGCGACGCCGTCGGCGACGGCGGCCCCCGCTCCTTCATCATGGGCGTCGTCACGAACCGGTAGGACGCGCCGATGGGCACGCCGATCTGGAAGAAGCCCTTGGTGGTCTCCGTCTTCGGGAGGCAGTAGGAGAAGGCGTCGCCGTAGGTGGACGACGTCTGCGCCATCAGCGACTGCACGCCGCGGCCCAGCGCCATGATCCCGTCCGCCTGGTTCTCGAAGCTGCCGTGCTCGTTCTGGCTGCACCCGAACTTGAAGCTCCGGACGCGGTCGGCGACGGAGTTGATGGTCAGCACGTCGGAGCTGTACGTCCCCGACGTGGTGAACGAGTCGCCGGCGACGATGTACTGGCAGTGCCCGTTCGCGTCGCAGCCGTTGGCGTAGCGGCCCAGCTGCTTGCACTCGGAGGAGTTGCAGGGGAAGGGGAAGTAGGTGCTCGACCTGGTCGGGTCGTAGTCGGCGCACTGCAAGAAGGTGCAGGGCACGCAACGCATCCACGGCACGTCGCCGGCCGTGTCCAGCACCACCGTCACCGGCGGGCTCGAGCTGCCGTAGGTGGACGGCGGGCTACTTGGCTGGCATACAATGTATGTACAGGAATCAATGCATGACAAAAATCACTGAAAAATAAATACCATATTCACCACAAAACAAAGTGGACTACTATTGAATTAGAACCAGTTCGGTCGAACCTCGGAGCTCGTCTGTGACGTGCCAACCTCGACGGAAATGGCGGCCTGGTGGTGGAGCTGGATTTCCTCGACGGAGACAGGCTCCTTGAAGGAGCCCTTGCTCGCGCGGGCACCGCGGGAGCCGGACACCCTGCGGTGGATGTGGTGGACACGGAGCCGGTCCTGCCGGAGCATGTCGGCCAGCGACGGCTTCGCCCTCGCCGCCACCGCAGCAGCCTTGTACGACGGCGAGCACGGGCCGAGAGGACGAAACAGCGGCACCCAACTGTGGTTGTGGGGCGGCATCACTGTCATTGTGTGCCATGCCAAATAATGTTAATTTACAATTGACTTTACAGTCATATACCCCTGTGTCCGGAGCAGCTGGAATGCTGCGGTTCCAGCAAGCTCGCGTCCAGCACAATGAGCTCAAGCTCTTCATCAGCTGCACCGGAAGATGGAGAAGAACCCAACAAGAGCAACAGTATTGGCAAAACAACCATGGTTGCGTGTGTGTATCTTGCTATCTGCGGTTATACTATTACTGAATCCTGCTTCCAAGTTACCATATGGTTTCCTGGCTATGCATATATAGGCCAGCAATGGCGACGAAAAGGAGCTAGCATAGCAAAAAAAAAAAAGAAAAAAAAAAAAGGTACGGTGCCCTGCTTCCTTGCAAAGCAAATTCGCTAGACTTGTAGAGTCTTCTCATATTTTTAACTTACTGCACTATTCACAAAATATACTCTACAAAGAGTAAAATGCAACTCCGGTCATTAAACTTTGGTTGAGTTGTCATCCCGGTAATTAAACTTTTAAAGTGTGTCATTTAGGTACCTAAACTCATTTTGGGTCTTAATTTGGTCTGTTACGGGTACACATGGAAGATTAGCTTATCACGGTTATGTAAAAAGGACCCCCGTATTTGTTACTCTTCTCGTCCTAATCCTTTCCCTGTCTATTGGTTTCTCCCGATCGTGGACTTCTTTTTTTTTTTTTTGAGTAATTCCCGATCGTGGACTTACGCGGAACGGCGGCGGCCGATCGTATTTTGGCACAGGCGCCGATCATATTTGACGATTGATTTGTGTATGCTAGTACGTACTTTGGCACAGGTGCACAGTTGGGGGTCACGGTAGCCTGGCTCACACATTCGACGATTGCTACTTGCTAGTACGTACTTGGCTATGCATGAGAAGATCGTTCCCAGGTCGATGCAGATCGCCGGTCCGTCGCCCTTCGGGGCAGCCATGGATTTTTTTTTTTTTCTGAACCAAGCCATGGATCTTCTCAAGAGTCAGAGATGAGCAAAGTAGAAAGTACATCACAACAATATTTCAGAGAGATAAAAATGATAACAATAAACAACAGATAATTGGACACGCAAATTCTCAGCCGAAGCTCATTTCATAGAGATGAATGTCATCTTAACCAAGTGCATAACAACTAACACACATTATAAATCATTCACATAGTGCATAGAAATAGCAGATACAAAATCTCAGTCGACAAGTTCACATAGTGCATAAATCGTTCACATAGCCGATAATTGGACACGCAAAACCTCACTGACTACACAACATCACCATGTCCTTCCTCTTGCACTTGGGAAGCCTTTTTGGAAAATCTTCCCGTTGATGTCTTTGTCTTCTTGGAGGATGTCTTTTGACCTGTAGACGATCTCTTGTTTGACAATGCCGCCCTGCCTGCAGCTGTGCTTGTGGTTAGTGGAGTTGGCCTTTGCACCGGCTGGTTGGACATGATGAAGCTTTGATCTGGTAGAGGGCCTTGGGGTTGTGACAGTGAGCTTTCATGTGTCTCCTGTGTTACAAATATAAGTGAATGATTTGAGTTAGAAAATATAAGTAAAGTATCCATGTCATACATAGGAGAGCAATGAAATACATATGTAAGAATCTAACCTCTCCAAGCATTTGAGAAAGAACAGTGCTGCTAGTTTGAGTCATTTCTACAACTGATGGTGGCTGCATGGATGACATGTTTAGTGGGTCTGATGTCTCATTTACAATTTCTTGATCAGCAGCTGCTCTCATTGCCTGTTCTTCTGCCTCTCGCTGAATTGTGGCTTGTGTTGTAGCAACTAAAGCCTTTGCTTCTTCTGCACTAAAGCCCATTTTTCTTAGCTTGCAACCAGCTTTATTATGACCACCATCTGAACAATGGCTGCAATGCATTGTCACACCATGCCTAGATAACCTTGGACCATTTCTTCCTGGAACCTCACGTGCTTGCTTCCTCCTAACCTTAGGAGGTCTACCAGCCTTTTTTCTCATAAACTGGTGGGAGGACCTCAGGTCCATTCATTTTCTCCCATTGTGACTTATCTTTGCAAGGCCAAATACTATAGGCATAAGCACTGTTATAAGCATCCAGTGAATAGCAGCTCGGTAGCACAGATTCAGGTGCTACCCTCTCATGTCTAAGACAAGTAACTGCATGGCAACAAGGAATGCCAGTCAATTGCCATCTCCTACAGTCACATGTTTTGGTTGTCAGGTCTACAATGTGTTGATAATCTTTGACTAACACCAGAAACACTCCAGCTCCAGATGGCAATGGATAACATACATTTGCAAACTCAGTATTTCTAGCCAACTTTTTTCTAATCTTTGGGCAAAAAGAACTTGTGATCTCATTTTTTAATTCTTTTCTCTTGCTAAAATGTCTTGTCATCAACTGGCACTTGATCTTCTCAAACATAGACAAAATTGGTAACTCTCTAGCTTCCAATATGTACTTATTGAAGACCTCACAGTTGTTGTTCAATAAGATATCACATTTGGGAAAAGTAGAGAAGTAGGCTCTTACCCAAGTGTTGGGTTCCATTTTTGACAGCCATTCATAAGCACCAACATCCAAGGCCTTCATTTTTTCCATATTCCTTTTCCATGAATCCTCTGAGGAAGATCTTGCACATGTCCACAATTGGTTTTTCAGCAATTCACCTTTGAACTTCTCATGGAAATTTGAATAAAGGTGCCTCACACAAAACCCGTGTTCAGATTCTGGAAAAACCTGCTTCACAGTGTATTAGGCCCTGATAAAGAAAAGCAAAAATATTAGCTATAAGGCACACACACAACATGTTAAAATAAGAGTACTCTTAAAATAAAATCCAAATTTTCATAAGGGCTCACTTTTTGCTTGTCAGTCATTATTGTCCAAGGGTAGATGTTGTCAATGTTAAGATCAGACTTGAGGGTCTCTAAGAACCACTTCCATGTGGCCAATGACTCAACTTCCACCACAGCCATTGCTATAGGGAAAATGCAATCATTGGGATCCATGCCCACTGCAGTAAGGAGTTGGCCACCATATTTTGTCTTAATGAAGCAGCCATCTAAGCAAATTATGGGCCTACAACCCGAAATAAATCCCCTTTTGCAAGCATCAAGGCTCATATAACATGTGCTGAACCTACTATCAACCAAGTTTAAAAAAATGATGACCCAGGATTGCTCCTCCTCACCTCATGACCATAGTCCCATAGAGAATTGAACTGAAGATCCTCATCACCATGGATTCGCTTCTTCATCATCCTTCTTGCTCTAGCAATCTTGCTTCTAGAAGGAGTTATGTTCCCTTCTTTCTGTATTGTTCTACTTAGGCTAGTGATGCTCATATTGTCATTGGCCCTGAATGATTCCAAGTACTTTCCAACAATCCATCTAGCAGTACACTTCTTGACTTTCCATTCTTTCTGGCAAGTATGCCTTCCATAGTAGGTTTTGACTACAAAAGACTTTTTTCTGCTATCAAATGAAGCAAAAAAAATCCATGGGCATCCTTCAGCACAGTGTGCTCTCACTCTAGTCTTGTCATTTATTGTCATCACTATATTCATTCGGTTATTGACACTATATTCATTGAGGGCTTCTCTAACCTTCTGAACCAAAGCAAACACAAGCCCAACTGAGAATGTAGGATTCGCCATGTCCTCTTCTCTAAATGACTTGAAGTTGTGACCATCTTCTCCCTCACCTTCTGATTCTGGTAGGTCAAGGCCCTCATCATCAGTTTCTTCCTCCTCTGATACTACATCTGGTCTGTTCATAGCACAATACTTTAGCCTGCTACCCTTTGCATTTTTGTTATCTTTCACACTGACCTCTCCCACATGGCCTTCATAGTCATCAGCAAATGTCTCCAAAATGTCTTCATCCCCATCCTCCATTTCATAGTCACTATCAAGAAAACCATCACATTCTTCGTTTGCAGGAGAACCACTTGATTCACCTTCAGTGCATTTGAATTGGTGGACGGTCCTACTCTGCAGATTTGTATAGAAAACTGGGATTTTTTCACCAACCTTCGTAGACACATTTTGCACTTCAGGAAGCCCAGCCATTTCATTAGCTACAATGTCATCCCAATTAACCCCGACACGGTGTTAGCATGATCAAAGTACACTACAAAGTTTTTAACCTTGTGCACAATATCAATCATGGCATTGGTGTCTTTGTCTTCAAGAAGGATTCTAAGGCCATCAGGGAAGGGCAACCCAGGTAACAACCAGTGAAATCTAATCTTGTCATCCTTTTTGTAGCCTAATTGATGCACAAAATCATCAAACCAGAGAAGTGACCAAGTCTCTGCCTCCAACTCATCAAAAAAGTCAATCTTTTCATCCACATAGCTTTTGAGATTACCAATGCCCACAAAAATTCCACCATGATGAACCTCTATACTGAATTGAGCCCCACCGTCACCTACATTGGCAACACAAAAAATAACACAAAAAACATTAATCAAAAGCCTAACAAAGCGAAAGGAAAGAAGAAGACGGCCAAGAGCACAAACTGTTCATAATAATATAATACTATTGAAAAGAGCCAGCAGTCAACAGTGGTTGGAGCACAAGAATAAGCAGGCTTTAGACTGAAGAATAAGCAGGCTTTAGACTGATCATATATACTGTACTTGGCTGGTGACCGTACTACTATATATCTGATGCCATTGGCAATTTGCTTTTTTTTAAGCCACCATCGGCAATCTGCATGGCCCAGGACATCGTAGCAAATAGCAATGTGCTCGTGCTCGTGTTCTTTTCCAAACCGGCAAACGTAACGTAATACAGTGTGACATGGCAGGATTAGTGCTGGAGAAGGGCTTACAGTACACGGGCGCAGGGTGCCCTTTAGGCCGAAGAAGAAGCGCTGCCATGGTGTTCGGCGTGGTGGTGACGACCTTCTCCGAGACGCGCGCGCAGAGGGTCCAAGTGCAGATGGTGACGACCTTCTCCTTGTGCGAGGCTGCAGGAGTTCGTTCGCCGCGTCTACGATCGGCCGCCGCCGCCGCTCGCGTCTACGATCGGCCGCCGCCGCTGTGGGAGTCCGCCCAAGCCTACGATTGATAGAAACGAACAAACATGGAAAGGATCAGGACGATAAGGGAAACAAGTAAGGGGTCTTTTTTGCATATAACCGTGACAAACTAATTTGCCATGTGTACCCGTAATGGGCTAACTTGAGACCCAAAACGAGTTTAGGTACCATCTCCAACAGTTATGCAATTTTGATTTTACATTTATTGTAGTTTGCCAAGTCTGAAAACCAAATGGAGAGGAGAAAAGAAAGGCATCTCCAAGAGTTTATGCAAATAGACTTTGTATTTACCAAAAGTGTGGACCTGGTGATTATTTGCCGCGAAATTTGCTCTTTCGGTCGTCGACGCGCGCGCTTTCTTTTCGCGTCGTCTCCCTTCGCGCGGTGGTTCCCGGCCGCCGCAACTTGCAAGGAGGTGCGCCACGAGGTCCGGGCCGGAGAGGCGGGCCAGCTCGGCGTCGAGGTCCTCCTGCTTCACGACGGCGCTCCCCCTGGATCCCTTCCGGAGTTCCGCCGCCGCTCGACGAGAGGAGTCGCGCGCGCGAAGGGATACGGCGCAAGAAGGGAGGCCGGACGGGAATATATGCCGCGATCCGTACACGTTCGCGCGCGGGAGTCGCGGATCTACGCGTTTGCCAAGTCCCGGACGGATATGCATAATTGCCAAGTCTCCCCTGGGAATTGCCAAGTTTCTTAAAATGTAAAACCAGTATGCATAACTGTTGGAGAGGTGTTTTCACGAATTTTGGCAAAAAAACAAGAATGCAAAAGCAATATGCATAACTGTTGGAGATTCTTTAATGACACACTTTAAAAGTTCAATTACCGGAGTGACACTACAAGAAAAGTTTAAGTACCGGAATTGCATTTTACTCCTCTACAAAACAGCACAATTTTTTTTTCCTAGAACAACCATTTTCATCTCTCAATTATCGGGTGATACTCAATTTCGTTCCTAAAGTACAAAAGTGGCTGTTTTAGCCATACATAAAGTCTACTTTTGAGTTCACCTTCATCCTAAATACCAAAGTAGCAATTTCAATCCTCAAATCTTACATATAGACCCATTCATCCACAACTATGTATATATCAAAGTGGTCATTTCAGTCCTGAAACTTATGTTTTGGGTTAACTCATAGTACTACTTATCCTACAACGCACATCACACTTTCATGCCTTATCTCCTCAACCATCACTCATCTACCTTGTACACCACATTTACTAATTAGGTTCTGGCTCAACACGGTCTATAACTCTTTGAATATTTTCTTGCTATAAATAAACTCATCGTTTACTTAGAGTATTTTTAGAGCTCTTAGAAAAACTTCTAGTTTAACAATATAAAAAATAAAAAAATAATAAAAAAATATTTATATTGTATAATTATAGAATATTTTTTCTAGAATATTTTTCTTGATAGAAATAAAGTCATCTCACACCTAGACTATTTTTAGAGTTCTTAGAAAATATTCTAGTTTAATAATTTAAAAAAATAATAAAAATAATATAAAAAATAATAATATAATATAAAATAATAACAATAAAATAAATCTTTCAACCTCAAGTGTGTTGTCCTGTGATGCCACCACAAGACAAGCTCGGGGGAGGTGAGCTTTCTAGCCTGTTCAAAGGAGGCCATGAACCGCAGATCTGGCCATAGCATGCACCAGCTAGCACCATTCAATGCTACATCACCAAGGGTAGGTCGAAAGCTAACTTGGGGGAGGACTCCCACAGAGGTAACTTCTATCTCACATTCCTTATCCATTACTTTTATCATATAGAATGATGAGATATGAAGACCAAAGATATACATATTTAAAAAAATATTTCACTCTATATATATGTGCTGTAAAATATTTAGTTCTACCCTTGTTGAGATGATGAATAGTTGCTCTATCTTATGTTTCCTTTGTACCCGATTTAAAATGGAGCTTTCTCTAAAATTTGGGTTTATTGGATTTAAAATATCTCGCTCTAAAAACTTGAACTAGTGGGTTGAATACACTTGCTCTAGTCTAAGTTATTGCTTGACACGATATAGTGACATAGACCACAACAATGATTTTATCTTAAAGTGAAAACTTGACATCCGGAGTTTTATTTCAAAAATTCAAAAACAATAGTTTCTCAATGATCGTGAAATACCTATCAAGGCCAAATATGACATGCTTGATCACTCTTTACAAAACCCTTTTGTCATATGCTACTTGCCGATTGTTGAGACTTGTCAAAGTGATTGTAACCTAACTTAGATTTGGGTCATGCACATATGGTTGAGATATCACTTGCACCCACCAAATAAAGCCGGCTCTCACACTGAGAGCTGCGCACAACATGCACCCTTTTCGTCCACAAAAAAGGGTTTTCGCTCCTATACTGGGAGAAAAGCACAAAAACAACTGTTAGGAAAATACTCAATACTTCACAGTGTTCTATGATCTTTCTTCATTACATCATTATAGAGAGACATGGCTAAAAAAAAGTATTGAGAAAGAAAAAGAAAAAAATATTTATGGAGATAGTAGAATAAGGGACACATCATCAAGTCCCAAGCATCATTTGTAGGAAAGAAAAAACAAAAGAAAAAAAGAAAGAAAGGAGAAGTTGGTAGCCATGTCTCTAGAATAAATTTCAAATATTTCTGAAAGAAAGATCATACCTTCAAAATGAGTATAGATTAGAAGTAGGACATATTCATCCACTCCACACACTTGCACATCTCAACCCAGTGTATGACACTAATCTCAACTTGGTTCGGGCTTTGACTTGGCAACACACAATCGGTAAGCAAGCCATTCCTTCATAAGCCTACCCAAAACTCCACTCAAAAAATACTAGAGGTAGGAATTGAAGGCAATCACAAAGCCTTTGGTGAGGTTATCATACATATTGAGCGATCGAGAGGGTCATTTGAGGAACTTCGCTTTACTTTTCAAAAACATGCAAAACCTCCAGATAGATGGTTGATCTTGGGATGAAGGAAAAGCACCGGTCTTTGAAACTATTCTATCTTGCAATCACCAAAGACCTAAAAAGTAAAAGCCTCACTTTATTTGAGATAATAGCAGGATGGATATAATTGCCGATTTATTCAAATTGCAGTAGAAAACTCTCGTTTAAATTTGGTACAATTAAAATGTAATCGGTATAGTAGCAACTCCTGATCAACAACCCAACAACACAACCTTGCTCGGGACGAGCAAGGGGTAAGCTTGGGGGATCTTGTTGGCGGTCCTTAACTCCGATTTATAATCGCCAATTTAAGACATAAAAGAGAGAATTAATTATTTTATTGCACATATACATTTATTATTGACCTAGTTCCACTTGTACTTGGAAGTTGTGCCACTATGCAGGATATACACCAAGTACAAAACTTTGCAGTACGAAAATATGCCAATTCAGAAAGCACAAAGGTCAAGAGAACAAGGCAGCCCACCTCAGGGTCAAGATGGGCCGAAATACCACTACAGGCTGGGCCCATGGTCCGAGGAGGGCCCGCTGGCCAAAGGCGGTCGGGGGCGGGCGCGCCTGAGGCGCGCGCGTCCACCCTGGTGCCGCACGGGCCCGGCCAAGGCGGTTCGTCCTCCTTCCATCTGGGGAAGGACGGTTTGTGGGGTATTTCGACCATGCTGCCCCCGGACTGCCTTCCACCTATTATAAAAGAAGGGAAGAGCCCCTCTCTTAACACACATCATTTGGAGCTCTCTCTACCTCTCATACTTGTTCTCTAGCATTAGTACTTAGGCATTTGGAGCTAGACTGAGCTACTTGGAGGGCTTGTCTCCAAGGAGGAAAAGCTACACTCTTGGTATAAATCTATGGAGTACTCCTCCTTATTCAAGTTCCCTTCTCATTTATATAGTCTTGCATATGAACTAGAGTATAGTCTAGTACATGATATATTCGATGATCAAGAACTAGACCATAGTTCTTGTCAGAGTTGTTCATCATGTTCTACATTGTTCTTCATCGTTCATGTGTTCTACTTGTTTAGATTAGATTGTAGAAGAGGAATAGCGGTTCGATATGCCTTCGGGCTTGCCTATGTCCTAGCTCGTCCATCCGAAGGATGGGAGTCCTGGGAGGATGTAGGTAGTTCCTTAGTATGCGGACGTGGTGTCCGGATATGAGGGAGCCCTCGGATATGACAGCATGCCACAGTTGAGGTGGTAGGCGGCAGGTGGCGACAGCCCTGTCCGTCCTGTGTAATCCCCCACGTTCGTATGTCGTGTAGGAGTTCGTAAATGCCTCCATCGACTGGCAGACCAGTTGTCGAGGTCTCCCCATATTCCTAATCTAGAATCGACTCTTGACTTGTATAACATGTGATATTATCTGTTCTAGCATGACTATATAGGACCTGTCTGCTTCGCGTAGATTATTCTTTTATTCTTTATTTTACTTTTATCCTTTGAGATTGCTCTGAGTGTGTGTCCACTATCCAGACTACAGTTTACTTACCCCTGTATAGTACATTGGTCATTTTCTCCACATGTCAATGTTATATTCATACCCATACTAGATACTTAACTCCTCATGCCTTCCTTTGGGAAAATATAAATAACGATACCCTGAATACTTCTGGGTGAAATGTTGCAACGATAGATCCGTGCGCTTGCGGATATTATTCTAAAAGGTTACGATCTATCACTTGGCAGCTCTTGCGTGACTGCTAGAACTTCGTTTCTAGCTGTGGCATTAAGAATGCCAATAAGGCATTTCTGGCGTAGTCGCTAGGGCTGGACTTAAAACACCCATTCTTAGTGATTACGCTAAAAAATGCCAACAAGCATTTCTGGCACCATTGCTGGGGACTACAAACCTGGTAGCGACGCTAAGAAAGTAAACACCTGTAACATCCATGATGTTAATCACTCATTAACTCTGCAAATCATGGGCATAATCATATCATTAGCATATAATTACCATCTCAACATGATTTGCTTGATGTTTGATGCACCTTGTTTGACTTAGGCCTTAAGTAGGATTAGTGGTTTAAACTAGAAGTGGTAGCTAGGTCGCTTATCTCGAGTCGGACCTTTAATAAAGATCGAAGAGGAGAGTATTTCGAGAAAACTTCATGTTTTGACCTTTTCATGAAAATGCCTAGAAGGTGCCCAAAATGAGTGGCGAAGTCGCTAGGTTTAACGACGTCGGCCAATTGGCATGCCGCGTTCTCCAAATTCCGTGAAACAACTTTAGTTTGCCCCAATAGGAAAAACATAGCTAACCCATTGGGACACAGCATGCCCAAAAGTTGGGATCAATTTGATCGAGTTTGGCCATCAGATTCGCAAGAAAACCGAGCCTAGGTCAACCGTAATTAGCGTGTTGACATTGCCACATTGCCACTTAATTATCTCCTAAACCAGAGGCCAAATGACCAAAGTGCCTAAATAGAAAATGACCAATGATGCATGGGCTTCAATCTTCCTTTTGGGCCCATGTCGAAATTCGGCCCGTGAGCAGCCCAAAATGGTCTCCCACCGAGCCCACTTGCGCGCGCGCCAGGTGTTCGGAATAATGCCGACGTGGACGTTCTGCATGCCCGCCAACGTCGCCGCCACGCGTCCATCCTCGCCTGACCACCTCCGCACGTGTCCTCGTCCTCCTGAGCCGAAGGGGACAGAGGCCGGCCTCCCCATTCACCCCACTGCCTCCTCCCACTCCTCTCTGGCCTCCTCCCTCCTCTCCTCTTCCCACGGCGAGCACCGCGCCCGCCATTGCCGCAATCGCTCGCGCTTGGCTCGCCTGCGCCACCGCGCTCGCCCAAGCTCGAGCCGCTAGAGTTCGCGCTCATGAGCATCATCTTCGCCGCAGCGCATCGGCGCCATCCCCTACTTCTGCGCGCGCCGCGCGAAGGTGCGTCCCACCGCGTCAGACTGCCGCCGCACCGTGGCCGCGCCCGCTCGATTTCAAGCACCGCCGCGCCGCAGCGCTCCGCCAAGCCACGCTGCCGTTGCCATGGCGTCACGGAGCCACCGCTCACCTCGTACCGCGCCGCCAGGGTCGACACCGGCCTCCTCACCTCGCGCCGCCACCACGAAGCCACGGCTCCCGTGGCCGGGCCAATAGGGGCCATCTTGGAGCCGCCTGGGGCCATCAGCGGATGCGCAGCGTCGCCACGATGCTCCGCCACCTCCCCTCGGTCGCTGGTGAGCCGCCGGCCGGCCGGCCCGAGCTCCTCTGTTTCCTCCTACGCCGAGGACCTCCCCATAGAATTCGAAGAAAGTGAGGCCCCTTAGTGCAAGAGCGCCAGACACAGAAAGTCACGGATCTGTCCCTGCGCAATTGCCAGAAAGTTCAGGGGCCTTGGTGCAAATCGTTTGTCCTATTCAGGATTAAAGAAATTGATTTCCAGATTTCCTTTTAAATCTTCTAAAAATCCTAGAGGGAGCTAGGAGTGTCCAAATTAAATGATCTTGGTCTTGTTGTGATCCTTGTGATAAGTAGTATCTAGGAAAAATATCATATGCCATGTTTGAGATACTTTTATACTGAGCTTGGAATTAATTAGGGGATTGCCTATAATCTTTGAAAATGCATAGTAATTCATAGGATGCTCAGAAAATGGTGATTCTTGTTGTGTTAGTCTAGTTTTGCCATGCCCTGTCCATGATAAATATATCATGCATGCTTTCTGTGGAAAAAGTTGGAGTTGTAGTTCAAGTGTCATTTGTTGCCTACATCGAAGATAATTCATAAATCAATTGTATAGGTTGAATCTGAGGTTCATACTTTTTGTGGGCTTCTTATATGTTATAATGTAGCTCTGTGTATTCTTGAATTCTTGGTTGGAGTAAGTTGGTAGTACAAAGTATTTTTAGGTCCTCCAATTTGAGCTCCCATGTCATTTTTGAATAGGCCAGTAGGATCATCCAAATGGAGTGAAACTTGGAGGATGCACTGGCATTTCCAAGTGTTATTTACTGTAATTTTTGTAGGATTTTAGGATGCGTGTAGCTATGGGTTGCTGCTCAACCCATAGTCGGTTAATTTGGGGTTGCTTGCATGATGTCATGCTTAACCCAATTAAACGTTGGTTTTCTGGGAAACTTGTGTTTATATGATTGGTTTGTAATTAGGCTAGCTAACTACTATTCAAATTTGGTGATCATTGGATGATTAGTTTAGGAGCTGTGGCTTTTGCAACATGGTTAGGAAGGCTGTTTAATTGCTGTTCGGTCAGAACCAGTTCTAGTGTTGCCTGTTTTAGGACCAGTTAAGTTAATAATCATATCTTGGTGTCTTGAGATGATTGATGGAAAATTTAGTAAGCTTTCCATATTGTCCTCTTTCATGTCCATAGGGTTTATAGAACTCTGGTTATGAGTTTATTACTGGACTGCCAATTATATGTCTATAATTGGTAGTGAAGCTCGATTGTGTGATGTGGTGTATAGAGATTGATGTTTACGACTGGTAGTGATTAGAGTGTGTATGATTGGTTGTTAAAGAGTGTAGCCTGATGATTGGGTTAGGATGATTGTGTAAGTCTAGGTCTTTGGTTTTACTAGCTTGTTTGCTTGTGATAGTATAGCAGCTTAACTAAGCTAATTATACATGAGCACCTAACATTCATGATCATGCATACGCCTCGACAATCATGTATTCATACATATGCATATGCATCATTCCAGGATCGCGTGTAGAACATTGGCCGTGAAGTCAAGGAATCCAGAAGGACAAGTCGCAAACGGAGTTCCGCACGAGAAGTGATCGAGAACCAGGAACTAGACGTGGAATAGTCGAGTACCTGGAGCTTCATCCTGATCTTCTAACTAAGGCAAGCCCCGGAGCATCCCTCCTATGGTTTGCAAAATATTTTACCTTGCGTCCTTTTATTCTTTATGATGCATTAAGTTATAGGCGTTGTTTTGGAACCATAGTTGCATCAGGACTACCTTACCACCAGAACTATCCTACTTTTACGTATAGGATCGACCACATGCTTAGGCCTGCTCTATTAATCGGTAGAAGCCGGATGATCGACCATCGTCCGCAATCATAGGTGGTTACTATCCCCCTCTGGATTGAGAATAGTGAGATGTTGGATATGAACATAACCATGTGGCCTTGTAAATCACCTCTAAAGAAATATGGCTTTGTACGTCCCCAGATCATGTTGAATAATGCCTCACATTTAGCTGGATAGGGCCTGAGTGCCCGACCGCGAAGCCAAGAATCTACTTGGGCCGGGTTTCAACTTCTTGGTATCCATGCCGGCGATGGGGGAGGGGTAAATAAGGGCCCGGAGAGTAAGTCCTAAAGATGGGGTGGTGTCATTTGATGGGCACGCTTACCTGTTGGCAGCCGGGAGTTTCCTTGGTCATGGTGGAGTGTAAGTTGATCCCGCGCCTTTTCCCGAGTAGATCATGGTGACCGTCACTCGCTCTGGCCTGCGAGTGTGGTTTGTGTGAGGAATACCCCGCCAGCTGGTTTGCAATCGATTATAATCGCCATCGTTCCTGGACAGTGAACACTTGATCGAGACAGCGGCATGGTCGCCAATAATATCTCTTGTGCGAGTTGGTTATGTTTACTCATGTTGGTTTAATGATTACTCAATCAATGCGGATACTTAATGTTGATTGCTTCTACCTAAAATGTGAAGTAGTATGCAGGTGCTAATGTAAAAATGGCAGGTTCTACTTAATTGGATAAGCTAGAGAGTCCTGCTTTGTCACTAAATGATTATTAATAAGCTCATCTTTTTGGCAACAAAGGAGTCAGCTACCCCACTATAAAGCCTGGCATCCACCAAATAGTCTTTATTTTCTTTTAGTCGGGTAAGTCTTGCTGAGTACAACGTACTCAGGGTGCAATTCCCAATGTTGTTTGTTGTAGGTTGAAGATTACCACGGTGGTGACATGGTGGAATTATATCCCACTACGGAAGGAATAGACTTCGGGCAAGTCAACTCTCATATCTCATCTACATGCTTTTGACTGAGTCGACCACGAGCCGGCACTATATTTTAATACATAGGTGTGAGTGTATTTACCAAGAATATTCTCTTCCGCTATTTATTTGAAAATCCCGAGTTGTAATATATGATATTTGCAACTTGTGGTGTAATTATAATGTTTGTGAAAAGTAACTTAAGTGAATGGGAACTGAACTTTGCGATTCAGGTGTGACGTTGAGAAAGTTCGAGAACTTTCAGGATTTCGCGGACTACCGGGCTGATATGATTGCGACATACTAGTTAAGCTGCCATGGTGGCTCGATTAGTGCGTGGTAATTATATTAGTTGGTCGGTTCCTTTACAGATGGTATCAGCTCCATGGTTCAGCATTTACTGTTCACTTGAGTGTTTAAAAACAAAAGGATTTGTTTTACAAAACTATTTGCCAACTTATAGTTATATAGGTGATTGAAAACTATGAGTTCAAAACTAAAGTGTGCCAGAGGTCGTGTCCTATATGCCCAGTTAAGGACTACTAGGTGGCTATCTAACAGGCTAACTTTGGGTATTGCATCATAATTTCTTTTGTCGCGCTCATATACGACGGATATGTATGGGGGCCATTCACTTGAATGGTTATGTTTGGTTTCATACTCCTCTACGTTCTGGTAAGTCGGTTCAACGCCAAGGTAAGTGTGAGTTGTGAGAGCATGATCGGATACACTGCCGATCTAGGGAAGTGCTTATATGACATTGGATTATTTACATGTTCCACACATGTTTATATGAAAGTGTCCCATGTGTGGGATGTCGTCTTCTGACGATGATCGGTTAGCGTCCGCCTACATGCAGGGATATCGGGGGTATTCTTGTGTGGAGAAGGGTGTGGAATAGGAGTTGTTTGTATCTGGAGCTTTGACCTTATTCCTAAGGTGCCGAGTTTTTACGTCGCTTGCATTCATATGTGGGTTTGGGCTGAAATGGAATCTTCTGCAGGTACACTAACCACGCAAGTTCGTGTAGCTCGACTAGTTTCCGCAATATGAGAGTCGTATGTATGCCACCGCCTAAAACGCTAGAATCTATTGTTTTCTAGGTTTGTGAGGACGTACGGAACGTGCATGCATCATGTCACACGATCATTTCATGGGTGCAACACTATTTCTCTCCTTATAAATGAATGCTTCTCTTTCGATAAAAATTGACCAATATACCCTTCGTCTCATGAGAGTTGTAATTCGGTTGTACCAATGGCACGATTGAAGTACATCAAATCCAAGTCAACCAAGGTAGAAGCTCTACAACATCAGCCTGCCACTTTGAACCATATGGAATCAAGAAGTTTCTGATGGAATTCGGAATGCCATCTCTTTTATGGTGAGTTCTGCACTCTGTGGGTTATACCACAAGTAAAGAGCCTCGCTATCAGTGAAGTAAGGAGATGGTAGGTCAACGCCTGAGTTTACTCCCTGTCAAAGTTGTGATTCCCGCCAAGAGCGAGGATGAGTCATTTTGGTGTGGCCGCCACTTTATCGCTCGAGGCAGGAACCCTCAGGAAGATGCGAGTATAGTTGTCTATAGAGCTTTGAGGGGAATTGCTTAAGAGATGTCCAGATGGAGTTGCTCGTGCCACTGCGAGTGTGTTTCCCAAGGGTGACCCACACCGTGCTGTTTGGCGCCAAATTGGTGAGACTGCCCTTGTGGGTGGTACGGATGAGGCTGAGGATAGCAATGGTCCTGCTAACCGTGCAATGGTTGCCATGATAAAGAGCTACTCTTGTTTTGAGAGTGCATTGGAGCCTCTTAATCATGAGTCTATTTGTGTTTCCACTAAAGCAGCAGTCGGTGTTGAAGGTATACGAAGAGAAAGTAAAGAAGGTGACTATGTTGCTTGCGCAAATAACGCTTCCCAAGGAACGGGCTACGCAACGAAAGAATGTTGTCATGCACGAAGCCTTGGTAGCGTAAAGTCAGATCTAGGATCTATCTGCCCTACTTGGTCACTGGCAACATGTCTTAGCACAGTTGTGCAACATCGAAACGAATATCGAAGTGAAGAATATCGCCTGGGGAATCGGGTGATCGTGTTGGACGTCATCAATAGAGCGTTACAATGAGATCCGTAGAGGGTCTACAATCAGCTTCAAACTCAACCCTCCAGGAGCGGCTGATCAATAAGAAGCTCAGGATGTGCCCAACATCGACGATACTGATGCTGTAAACATGAGTGGTGTTGAGAACATGGTCCATGACCATGCGGAATAGGCCTAGTGGCAAACCTTTTGTAGAATTAATGCTTTGTTTCGTTAGACCATGCGTAATAGCAAGTAATCCTAAGTAATCGATGTAATGATATGTCAGTCAGTGAGCTTGTCCGTAGTGGCGTATTGAATTGATGTACCTGTTCCGAGTAGTATGCCGAAAGAAGTATGTTGAGCCGCTAGCACTAAGGATTAGAATTTTGACATCGCTCTAATTTCTGATCGATCTTGTCTTCGTGAATTCGCTCTGTATCTCCTCTGTCTATGATGACATGATGACGTTGACTTTATGTTGTCACATGCCTAGGCCAGTTGGAGGTGAATATTCCTATTAATCTTCCTCTATGAATGGTACGTTAATAGCATATGTATCATATGCTATGTTCATTCTAGAGATACCCTTTGCTATCCATAGCTTTGAGATCCTCAATTGTCCCTTGATCTTGTCTTGTGCGCATTGCCTAGTTGCGCAAGACGTCCATGTATGACTTCATCATCTGGTAGGTTATTCTGATATTCGTAGTTAAGTAATGTCATTACGAGTAAAACTTTTTATAGTGCCGCGTTGGAACCTAGAGTACCCCTATGAATTGATCAGCACATGGCTGGTTTTCTAGGGAACACGCTGGTATTGTAAAGTCTTGATCGTGACCATCATCTTAGCTATGTCAGGCTAGTGTTCTAGTGTGCGGCCTTCTCTAGGTAATTGCTTATTCTTACCCTATCAGTGCAATCTACCGGCACTCATTTGCATTGCTAGAAGATTGCTAGTATGAGGTTCGCTAGTGAGGAAGTTCCATCTTCTCCTCAATGTCAGGTTGATGCTTTGTCCATCTTCCCGATGCTAGGACATTGATATATAGAGACGCCTCCTAGAACGTCATTAGCCAGTTGCCCTAAGTCAGTCCTCCAGATCTCAACTATGTTATCAGGAGCCTAATGACATTGCGTTCCATCCTCG
Organism: Themeda triandra; assembly: GCA_018135685.1. NCBI lineage: Eukaryota > Viridiplantae > Streptophyta > Magnoliopsida > Poales > Poaceae > Themeda > Themeda triandra. The sequence goes on along the minus strand of JAENPR010001931.1, from coordinate 10,578 downwards.
TGAACGATTCGTCGTTCCTTCAGCTATAGGATGTGTTTCGCTAGTCGTCCAACGAAGATAAGTGTATAATACGCCTACCTCTTATGGCGTACTATCAGAGTGGCACAGTGGAATGCGGTAATGGTTGTCCACCACTGCCATGGTTAGTTTGTATACTTTCTCGTGAGAGATTTTAGTTAAACGGTATGGAAGCTTTTCCTAGTTTGACGCGTATATAGAACACGATCATGTCGGCAGCCTAACCTTGTGTGGGAATATTGCAACCAGTATTTCCATGATCTATGGGTTGTAGGACAAATCTGTTCTTGGGGAGAATTACCCCTGACTACGCTAGTTCTTCCTGGTACGCCTTGTATCGGGAAGGTTGATACATTAGGTATGAGACGTATCTGAGTATACGCCGTGTTGAACCATCCTGTTCTCCTTCCTTGCTATCCTTTAACCCTGTAGTTATCCTTGATTACCCGTTTTTGTCTTGCACGCAATATCTATTCGTGCAGGAACTTGTCCTGTTGCGTGAAATTGCATTTCGATTGGAAAAATCTATAGTGGTGTCATGGCTAATAACTGGTGGTGCCGCGATGAAACCGAGAGCACCCTGTGGCCGCGGACACATAATGCTGCTCGGCACGCGCTGGTATCACAGTTAATAACTCTGGATCCATTATTGAGATTACCTCGAGGTGCTACTTTACGTGAACCTAGTTTGAATTTTATTTGATCCGTCGTTACCTAGTCAATGGTGGTTCGACCTCGATGAGGTTTTCTATCTCATAGTGCGATGTAAGATAGCTTAAATAAGAGTAGTTTATAACATTAACCTGATAGACCATGAAGGATAGTAGCCCGGGGACTCAATTGAGAGATTCCTCGAAGAATCATACTATTTCACGTAGAAAGTGTGTCCCTCTCTTTGTGGTATGCGTAGGGTTACACCTTATTTGTATTGGATGAGTCGAATGAACCCTGAGCTAAGTGAGGTTTCTACCTCCTTAGTGTCTGTTTGTCCCTTCTTATACCTCACGGCTAATGCCTATATCGGCGTTAATGGCGACCATTGTGAAGCATTTAATGCTGAAAGGCAACCTATCGGTGAGGTTATGAGAAGTGACCCACCAGCCCGAACATAGACAGCTAACTAACCAAACGTATGCGATCGACCTGTGTATTCTTAAGGGTGGCCATAGTAGATCTGTCCATCGAGTAGACTATGATACGAAACCAGCTTTTTCGACCCCGAGTCGAAGTTAACTATCAGGTAAATGCCAAGAATCGTAGTAGGTTTGATGTACAAAATGAAATAATAAGTCTTTGACGATCTTTTGTAAGATGAGCAATCACGTGTCCAATGCTGAGAGCTTTTAAGAGCGAAGTACGAGCACTATTGGTTGAGCCCTTGACGGTGTCTAGTTGTTCCTTTGCTCATAGTGGAATCACTCATGCCGACACAAGTGTCAGAGTAGTTGGAGCCGTCGGTGTGGATTTAAATGGGTATAAGATTTTGCCGATCAGCGGAATGAATCTCTACTCCATGGAACCCCTTATCCAGAAGTTGGAATTCTTTTAAGGGGGTTAGACTTTATAATGTCCTATAGGGTACTCTTGCCTTATGGGAACCAAAGGAGAAAACTCATCAGGTGAAGGCCTTTATTGAGATAACCTGACAAATGCAACATCCGTGGACATCCATTTGTGGTACTCAACTATCAACCGTCCATCTACAAGAAGCCAATGTGCCCTGTTGATAAGATGAAGTCTCTACGCATAATTAGATGTTTGTAGTACTAGTGGATTTGCACCTGAATGAGGATCAGGTAGTCAGTACGCATGAATCTGCCTTGCATTGGGTATGCATGACATGAGTAATTTGATACGACCTTGGGTTCGTAAACTATGGGTCTTACGTGTCATTCAAGCATTGTCGGGACATGAAATTTGGCTCAATACTGGTACCTTTAAGTGAGGTTTGGCAAGGGTATGGTTGGAAAGGTATTTTTGGTATATCCAGGGTAGTGAATCCCTAACCCGAGAACATGTGTAGTATGCATGAACTGCTACCTGTAAATGCTCACTATAAGATTCGCTTAGCTTGTCGGAACTGCTTAATGGAAAGGGTAAGTTGGTGGTTATCGACGAGTTAAGGAGTCCTTGACCTAAGAACTTTGACTTCTACATGAGAAGATTTGGATATCTTTGACCTAAGAACTTTGACTTCTACATGTAAAGGTTAAATCTTCTTGGTCCAACTGATTCAAATTGGCATTTTAATAGCCAGTGTTCCTATGAAGGGTTGTGCCAATATTGAACTTACGTGGACAAAGTCCTATGTTGCCACCTCGGAAGTGAGTCACGTGGTTTCCGTTTTTGCGGAATCCCTGGTCCTGCTTCTTAGTGGTAAACACTATGGATTTTTGAAGCACCTTTTGATGTATTTGACGATGCGAATAGCAGATTCCCTCTCAAGTAACCCTCGGCAAAATTCCAATTGGGTAGTTGATTGATCGTATTACATGATGATCTACCTTAATGGGATATAGTCTTAGGTGTTGTGAGAATGCCTATCATGTTATTCTTTGTCATCTTCATACTTCAGATTGACATAGTAATGGTAGCATCACCTTGGATGAAGCCATGTCAGTTGTAAGTGATGCTTGAAGACACTCGCTAGGGAGCGAGTATGGATTAACCGACAAGTCAGAACTGAAAATAAATTGCTCCATTCATTCGGCATTGCCTACCCATGAAGTTTCGACACCACCATATGCATCGAATGCTCAGTACCTTGCATAGTGGAATAGTTGGTGAGGTAATTTGGATTCCATCGAGGTTACCTATGGTTGGTATGCCTCTTGAGTGGGATGTGACCTTGTCGGGTCCTCAATGACATAACCTAAGAGAATCGACGGTTCATGGGGCAACCATGTGCTATGACTCGGGAACCACGACATTGAAGCCGGCAGATTATACTCGGAGCTGCATTGGAATTGCGACCATGAAATCGTGTAACCTGGAATGGAGACACATGGAACATGTCAAGTGTTAAGCAGTTTTGGGACAACCATGGTGGCTGTTAAAAAGCATGAAGAGACGATATGTGAGGTATCATTTTTCGAAAATTAATCTACCTCCACCAAATCTCGGGACGAGATTTCTTTTAAGGGGGTTAGGCTGTAACATCAACGATGTTAATCACTCATTAACTCTGCAAATCATGGGCATAATCATATCATTAGCATATAATTACCATCTCAACATGATTTGCTTGATGTTTGATGCACCTTGTTTGACTTAGGCCTTAAGTAGGATTAGTGGTTTAAACTAGAAGTGGTAGCTAGGCCGCTTATCTCGAGTCGGACCTTTAATAAAGATCAAAGAGGAGAGTATTTCGAGAAAACTTCATGTTTTGACCTTTTCATGAAAATGCCTAGAAGGTGCCCAAAATGAGTGGCGAAGTCGCTAGGTTTAACGACGTCGGCCAATTGGCATGCCGCATTCTCCAAATTTCGTGAAACAACTTTAGTTGGCCCCAATAGGAAAAACATAGCTAACCCATTGGGACACAGCATGCCCAAAAGTTGGGATCAATTTGATCGAGTTTGGCCATCCGATTCGCAAGAAAACCGAGCCTAGGTCAACCGTAATTAGCGTGTTGACATTGCCACTTTGCCACTTAATTATCTCCTAAACCAGAGGCCAAATGACCGAAGTGCCTAAATAGAAAATGACCAACGACGCATGGGCTTCAATCTTCCTTTTGGGCCCATGTCGAAATTTGGCCCGTGAGCAGCCCAAAACGGTCTCCCACCGAGCCCACTTGCGCGCGCCCGGGTGTTCGGAATAATGCGCGTGACGTTCGCATGCCCGCCAACGTCGCCGCCACGCGTCCATCCTCGCCCGACCACCTCCGCACGTGTCCTCGTCCTCCCGAGCCGAAGGGACGAGAGGCCGGCCTCCCCATTCACCCCACCGCCTCGTCCCACTCCTCTCCGGCCTCCTCCCTCCTCTCCTCTTCCCACGGCGAGCGCCGCGCCCGCCATTGCCGCAACCGTTCGCGCTTGGCTCGCTCGCGCCACCGCGCTTCGCCCAAGCTCGAGCCGCCCAGAGCTCGCGCTCAAGGAGCATCATCTTCGCCGCAGCGCACGGCGCCGTCCCTACTTCGCCCGCGCGCCGGGGCGCGAGGTGCCCGCCACGACGGACTGCCGCCGCACCGTGGCCGCGCCGTCGATTTCAAGCACCGCGTGCCGCAGCGCTCCGCAAGCCGCGGCCGTTGCCCACCCGCGTCCACGAAACTCCCGTCACCTCATACCGCGACACCGCCTCACACTCGCGCCGCCACCACGGCCACGGCTCCGTGGCCGGGCCAATAGGGGCCATCTTGAGCCGCCCGGGGCCATCGGCGGATGCGCGGGCCGTCGCCACGATGCTCGCCACCTCCGGTCGATCGAGCCGCCAGTGAGGCCGGCGCGCCGAACTCCTCTGTTTCTCTGCTTGTAGAGGACCTCTCCCTAGAATTCGAAGAAAGTGAGGCCCCTTAGTGCAAGAGCGCCCGGACACGAAAGTCACGGATCTGTCCTGCGCAATTGCCGAAAGTTCGGGGCCTTGGTGCAAATCGTTTGTCCTATTCGGGATTAAAGAAATTGATTTCAGGATTTCCTTTTAAATCTTCTAAAAATCCTAGAGGGAGCTAGGAGTGTCCAAATTAAATGATCTTGGTCTTGCTGTGATCCTTGTGATAAGTAGTATCTAGGAAAAATATCATATGCCATGTTTGAGATACTTTTATACTGAGCTTGGAATTAATTAGGGGATTGCCTATAATCTTTGAAAATGCATAGTAATTCATAGGATGCTCGAGAAAATGGTGATTCTTGTTGTGTTAGTCTAGTTTTTCCATGCCTGTCCATGATAAATATATCATGCATGCTTTCTGTGGAAAAAGTTGGAGTTGTAGTTCAAGTGTCATTTGTTGCCTACGTCGAAGATAATTCATAAATCAATTGTATAGGTTGAATCTAAGGTTCATACTTTTTGTGGGCTTCTTATATGTTATAATGTAGCTCTATGATTCTTGAATTCTTGGTTGGAGCAAGTTGGTAGTACAAAGTATTTTTAGGTCCTCCAATTTGAGCTCCCATGTCATTTTTGTGTAGGCCAGTAGGATCATCCAAATGGGGTGAAACTTGGAGGATGCACTGGTATTTTCAAGTGTTATCTACTGTAATTTTTGTAGGATTTTAGGATGCGTGTAGCTATGGGTTGCTGTTCAACCCATAGTCGGTTAATTTGGGGTTGCTTGCATGATGTCATGCTTAACCCAATTAAACGTTGGTTTTCTGGAAAACTTGTCTTTATATGATTGGTTTGTAATTAGGCTAGCTAACTACTGTTTGAATTTGGTGATCATTGGATGATTAGTTTAGGAGCTGTGGCTTTTGCAACATGGTTAGGAAGGCTGTTTAATTGCTGTTCGGTCAGAACCAGTTCTAGTGTTGGCTGTTTTAGGACCAGTTAAGTTAATAATCATGTCTTGGTGTCTTGAGATGATTGATGGGCAATTTAGTAAGCTTTCCAGATTATCCTCTTTCATGTCCATAGGGTTTATAGAACTCTGGTTATGAGTTTATTACTGGACTGCCAATTATATGTCTATAATTGGTAGTGAAGCTCGATTGTGTGATGTGGTGTATAGAGATTGATGATGATGACTAGTAGTGATTAGAGTGTGTATGATTGGTTGTTAAAGAGTGTAGCGTGATGATTGGGTTAGGATGATTGTGTAAGTCTAGGTCTTTGGTTTTACTGGCTTGTTTGTGATAGTATAGCAGCTTAACTAAGCTAATTACACATGAGCACCTTACATCCATGATCATGCATACGCCTCGACAATCATGTATTCATACATATGCATATGCATCATTCCAGGATCGCGTGTAGAACATTCACCGTGAAGTCAAGGAATCCAGAAGGACAAGTCGCGAACGGAGTTCCGCACGAGAAGTGATCGAGAACCAGGAACTAGACGTGGAATAGTCGAGTACCTGGAGCTTCATCCTGATCTTCTAACTAAGGCAAGCCCCGGAGCATCCCTCCTACGGTTTGCAAAATATTTTACCTTACGTCCTTTTATTCTTTATGATGCATTAAGTTATAGGCGTTGTTTTGGAACCATAGTTGCATCAGGACTACCTTACCACCAGAACTATCCTACTTTTACGTATAGGATCGACTACATGCTTAGTCCTGCTCTATTAATCGGTAGAAGCCGGATGATCGACCATCGTCCGCAATCATATGTGGTTACTATCCCCCTCTGGATTGAGAATAGTGAGATGTTGGATATGAACATAACCATGTGGCCTTCTAAATCACCTCTAAAGAAATATGGCTTTGTACGTCCTCGGATCATGTTGAACAATGCCTCACATTTAGCTGGATAGGGCCTGAGTGCCCGACCGCGAAGCCAAGAATCTACTTGGGCCGGGTTTCAACTTCTTGGTATCCATGCCGGCGATGGGGGAGGGGTAAACAAGGGCCCGGAGAGTAAGTCCTGAAGATGGGGCGGTGTCATTTGATGGGCACGCTTACCTGTTTGCAGCCGGGAGTTTCCTTGGTCATGGTGAAGTGTAAGTTGATCCCGCGCCTTTTCCCGAGTAGATCATGGTGACCGTCACTCGCTCTGGCCTGCGAGTGTGGTTTGTGTGAGGAATACCCCGCCCACTGGTTTGCAATCGATTATAATCGCCATCGTTCCCGACGGTGAACACTTGATCGAGACAGCGGCATGGGGCGAATAATATCTCTTGTGCGAGTTGGTTATGTTTACTCATGTTGGTTTAATGATTACTCAATCAATGCGGATACTTAATGTTGATTGCTTCTACCTAAAATGTGAAGTAGTATGCAGGTGCTAATGTAGAAATGGCAGGTTCTACTTAATTGGATAAGCTAGAGAGTCCTGTTGTCACTAAATGATTATTAATAAGCTCATCTTTTTGGCAACAAAGAAGTCAGCTACCCCACTATAAAGCCTGGCATCCACCAAAGAGTCTTTATTTTCTTTTAGTCGGGTAAGTCTTGCTGAGTACAACGTACTCAGGGTGCAATTCCCAATGTTATTTGTTGTAGGTTGAAGATTACCACGGTGGTGACACGGTGGAATTATATCCCACTACGGAAGGAATAGACTTCGGGCAAGTCAACTCTCATATCTCATCTACATGCTTTTGACGGAGTCGACCCTGAGCTGGCACTATATTTTAATACATAGGTGTGAGTGTATTTACCAAGAATATTCTCTTCCGCTATTTATTTGAAAATCCTGAGTTGTAATATATGATATTTGCAACTTGTGGTGTAATTATAATGTTTGTGAAAAGTAACTTAAGTGAATGGGAACTGCTGAACTTTGCGATTCAGGTGTGACGTTGAGAAAGTTCGAGAACTTTTGGGATTTCGCGGACTACCGGGCTGATATGATTGCGACATACTAGTTAAGCCGCCACGGTGGCTCGATTAGTGCGTGGTAATTATATTAGTTGGTCGGTTCCTTTACAACACCCATGTTTTCCTATGAATGTTTTAAGTTCCTAGAAGAGAGATTTATTTCAAAGAGCAAAAGTAGAAATAGGATTAGCCACCTTATATACACCTATCCACCATATTCCATACACATGCATATCTTGGTTTGATTGTATGACTTGACTCTCTTTGGGTCCATTGATTGACTTTACAATATATGCATTGCAAGTATGCTCATCCTTGTTTGTGCCACTCCTATGAGCTCCACTATAATCCTTAGTTGTAGGCGGACATAACATTATAATGCCTCAGTGAGATCCATAAATACTATATATCAAGAGACTTGAGAGTGTCATGCAATTAAGCTCTGAGTTTTATTTCAAAAACTTACAAAAACTCTAGAATATTGGTTGAGTGAAGAATTTGAGACATAGTGCTTGACTTTATTGTTCTATCTTTCAATGTCTCAAGACCCAGGTGATAGCTAAGAAGCCCCATGGTCACAGGTAATATGGGTAAGTTTGAAAGTTAGAGCAGTTCTGTCTAATCTGGAGGAGAATTTCTGTTTGAAAGCATGTGTATTTTTGAGGAGTGAAAGCGTTGTAGCAACTTCTGATCCAAGTTTAGTAGTTAGGCTTTGCTAAGGAACTAGCAAAGGGTAAGCTTGAGGGAGTTGTTGACGATGGATAGCGTCGACATTTAATAGTGCAATAAACATGATAAATGATCAATACACTTGCAAACAGAGAAGTCTAGGGTTTTATCCGACAAATTCCACGAGTTTTGGTGAATTATTATTTTCCAGGGAGTATTCCAGAAAACCACGGAGAAGGGCCTAATTATCAAACGGATTGGTGAAACTTGACGCCAACGAAACCCCGCACATTAGACTCCAGAACATTATAGAAAACACCAGAACGAAGCGGATTGCAAGCGGCGAAGAGGTGGGGCCGGCCGGCCCCACCGCTCAGGCTTGGCGGCCTCCCCCTGAAACAAAACCCTACGCCCTTCTGGAAGCTTCCTCCACCGCCTTTGAGGGTTAATATCCATTGTACTTTAAGTCGGTTTGATCAAATGGCCGTCGTGCATCCCACCGGGCTATAAATACAAGTCCAGACCCCCCATCCTAAAATGCTAATTCATTTGTAATCTCGAGAGGGGTCCCTCGAATGGATCAACCTCTCTATGATCTAGACTTGTAGATAATAGTGAGATGGAGAGTGAGGGAAGAGTTCGGAGGAGTGCCGGCCTGTCGGTGCTCCCTCTACGGCTTGTACTTCAGCGGATTCAAGTTCTTCATGAGTTTGTCTTCGAGATTTCTCTGGTAATCATCTTTTAATCCAAGTTTACTTTGTTTATATTGTTCATCTGGTTTGCGACTCTTTCGAGTGCTTTATTCATGTACTAGTCGGAGTAGAGTATTAATCATAGTGTAGGTGTGGTGCTTAGGCTAGGGTTAATCGTGAATCCCCCCTAATCTTTCGGATCTGTGGTAGATCGCAGGTGTGACAGACCTATTGAGTCCTCTGTAGTCCACCTCCCGTTGATAGGTTTGGTAGGACGCGGTTATCAGAGTAGGGCGAGGTTTCTGTACTCAATCTGCTCTGAATAATGTCCCGAAGTTGAATAGTAGAAGACATAGTTTACCTAAAGTTAGAAGAAGAGAACCATAGTTATCCTCTCTATACTCCTATTATCATCAACATAGATTCCTATTATCATCAACATAGATCGCTATTATCAACCACATTAAACCTTAGCTTAGTGTCTACCTTAGTATAATCTTTATCTTTCTACTTTTATCTTTAGCCACATCTCGTTGAGTTAGACCGTAGTTAATCACATACGTTTTCTTGTGGATACGATATTTAAAAACCTCCGGGTGAAGTGCTACAACAGTATTATATCTGTGCGCTTGCGAATAGTTATATTTTCTAGTGTGCATTTAATTAATACCAACAAAGGTCAAACAATATCAAGAAGGCATCTCTGTCTGGACATGGACAGATTCTGATAGGGCTTTTGAAAAATCTATATCTCCCAAACTGTGTAGTCTAAAATCATGAAATTTTAGGACGAGCTAGATATGAAAGTTGTCTAAAACTTTTGTATAGAACATGTTTATATAAAACATCATTATCACTATGTAATCCATACCATAATAGAAATTACACATGCAGCTATTTCTAGCATATAAACAAAACAAGTCCTCCCTTGATTTCTATTCAAGAGCACACATGTATGAGCTATTTAAATAGCTCCAACCACCATTACATGATCATACAATACTTATCTTAGATTAAAACATAGTAAAGTATCACAAGAGCCACCATGCATCTACTCATTATCTATTTAAACAAGTCATTAACTTATATATAAAGGCTATAATTATTATTTTTAGGTGGTATTTCAAACATCTAGTTTGGATTTGATATTTTTATAGGTGAAAGATAATATTAAATCATGACTATTGTAGAAGTATCACATGCTCAAGTCTTCTAAATTAATTACTATGAAAAAGACAAATGTTAATTACCAACATGCATGTAAAAGCAAATTAAATGCAAAACTTAACATTTTCTTCAAACATATGACCATATTAAGTGTTATTAGGGTTTAACAACATCATGCGAAGGTAGTGGAAGCATATATTTTCTATTTTCCAATTTTTGTTTCAATTATAAATTATTTTAAACTAGCAAACTTGCCGTGCGATGCAACGGGAGACAAAAAGGCTATCAAATGTTCAATTTGTTCACTTCAACTGGCTACACAGTTGAATATGAAGTATGACTGAGACCTCCCCTCGATTTTCACATGTCCGCATTTATCAGTTGAGAGTTGCATTTATATATAGAACAACTTGAAGATTTGCACTGGTATATGTGGATAACTCAGAGACATTTAATTAGATTAGAATAGATTGGATGGCAGGCAATAGCTCAAGATTTTGATTTACGGTTTAATTAGTTAGGCCATCAACCGAGTTATAATCAAACTTTGCATACAACTGAGTTATAATCAAAATTACATCAATAATTTAGTGATAGAACTATTTAG